>OY992878.1:151988181-152013181 GCA_963921405.1 Cepaea hortensis | reverse complement strand
AAGACTGACCTAATGCATATCAAATTAAATAGTGCAAAATAATGATTGTGACATATGTGTTTAAATATACGCTAGTCATAAATTTATCCAAAAACAAAGACATTGTGTCTGAGCAGAGGAAATCATTCTGCTAATGTTGGCTTATAAATGCATTTCACCCCACCCCCACCCCCTTTCCCCATCCTCGAGCAGACGAAACAATAGCACAAATATAGAAATGAAATATGACAGCAGGAGATACGGTTTTTGTGTGCTGTCGTTTGGTTTCAAGCTTAGATTCCAGTCTTGTGTCAACACCACCGGCTTAGCTGTATTGATCTGCATCCTGTCATAACATCGCGGTTAGTTTCCCGCCAAGGACATAAGCTTGTCGATATTTGATATCCTAGACTCGGAACAAATCAAGCCAGATGGATCGTATCCACTGCCATAAAGAGGAGATGACAGCTGCGACGAGCCTTTTGTTGATAACATGTCGTGATGTTTGTGTACTTAAAAGAAACTTGATATGACAATTGTCGAGCTGGACTAGATCCTAGTTGTTAATTTTGTCATTATTTTTATCATGTTGTCTTCTAGACCAGGAAGCCATTTGTTCAGCGCTGACACAGCAGGCCGTGTTTAAAGATGACAAAGTGAAGTATAAGTCAACAACCACTTTACACGTCTTAGTGACATTGGGTATATGGTGCTAAACCCACATTTTATAGACTAATCCGCACACGATGGGTGATGTGGTCAATATCTCCTCGGTCACTTTTATTCCCCAGTGCCCAGTTTAGGCTGGTGGACATGGAAGCTCCGGTCAGTTTTACAAATCGGCAAAGTCCAAGGCCGTGTAATTTTATTTGCACGAGGATGTGGCCGCCTTACAAGAATTTCCTGGTACCATCTGCCACAAAGAGCCACATTGAAGAAATGTAATTGATACGGAGCAAGGGGAATACCACGTAAAAGATGGGTTGATGGTATCAAGAACAATCTTAGAGAAGTGAATAATAACCTATAAACATCATTAAAAATAGCGCATAAAAGATATTTACATCTTGTGTTATATTTGACTATTTGTTTCAACTTATTACATTTACCTATGGTAATAGTAAAAATATATTAGTAGATAGGGTAGAAAGTATAATACGCAATAGTTTTAGACGTATGCACACAACTGGTTTTCAAAGGCGTGTCCTGTTTGGATCCAGTCTATGCCAAGTTAAGAGGTATTTGAAGGATTGAAAGTTACTGAAGTTGTATTGAATGGCATTAGCTGTTATACTGATATACTCTGCATTTGATATTTTAAGTGTTTACTGCTTTAATGAAAGGTTAACGTATATATCACATTCTTTCCATCTCTGTCTTCTTCTGGCGCCTGGTATGGAGCGGTAAAGTTGATGATGGTTCTCCACTCCCAATTAGTCAACGGATATGTTAAAGACGTTGCTGTTGCTTATGCTATGATTTGTTGCACAGCTGTTTAAGCTTTCCACATACATTTTATATTCTTCCTTGCCTCTCATACCTTGTATGACCACACAGACGGCTAGTTTTTGTACTCGTCCTTTTCTGACAATAAAAGTAAAAAGTCGACGCTGTAGCGAATGGGTTTACGAACGAATTCGCAATTCCGCAAACTGCGTTCGAGATACAGTTACGAGCGATTTGGAAGCAAACCGTCTTGCACTGATTTGCATACACTGGTATGTGTACTGGCAAACTACTGAAGGTAAACAGGGCCAAGAAATCACAATCAGCCAAACAATGCTGGAGTTAACTGCGACGTTCTGTAATAGAAACGCAATTATGTTTTTTTTTTTTTAAATTAAAGTAAAAGAAAAGAACCCCCTTATACGCTTTACTGGGCATTCGGCACATTGTGCTATTTGCTCAAACAGCCTTAAATTTGTTTACGCCGTTTCTCACTAAGTTGTAGGCCTGGAGTTTGAGCATGTTTGTTGATCACAGTATGAGTTTGAGAATCTCTGCTGGTCATCGTCTCAGTTTGAGAATCTCTATTGGTCACAGTGTCAATGTAAGAATCTTTTCAGATCACAGTGTCAGTTTGAGAATCTGTATTGGTCACAGTGTGAGGTTGAGAATCCCCGCTGGTCACAGTGGGAGACTGAGAATGTTTGCTGGTCACATTGCGAGGTTGAGAACATGTGATGGTCACAGTGTAAGCTTGAGAGTCTGTGATGATCACAGTGTCAGCTTGAGAATATGTGCCGCCACAGTGTCAGCTTGAGAATCTCTGCTAGTCACAGTGTCAGCTTGAGATTCTCTGGTTACAGAGTTCACTCACTTGAAACTACAGCGGGAAATGATGGGAGAAACAATCACCACACAGAACACTCATGAAAGCTGAAATATTCATGTCTGTCCCTTGTGTCTGGTCCCTGAGGCATATGCATGAAATTGCATCATTGCAGGCAGCTCTGCAAGGAAGATCAAATGTCGATGGAGTTGTTGGGCGTCGGTTGGGTCTTCCAGTCAACCACACCCACAGTCCGACGATGGTGATGTATTTTATTACACGAGTAGTTAGAACCTGATTAAAAATTTAGTTGCATATTCTTTACAGGACGTCACAGTCAAGCATTGCAATTTTTGGCTGTTTGTGATTTCTTGGCAAGTTTACGTTCAGTAGTTTGGCATCGCTTTCTGCAGGACCGGTACCCATATGTTTTTTATAAAAAAAAACAAACGCAAAGCGATCTGCTGCCAAATCGCCTGCAGCTATGTTTCGATCACGGTATGTGGGATTATGAACTCCGTACGTAACTTCTTAGCCACGGAGCCGGCAGAACGTGATAACACAGTGCTTATTAGATATACGAAGGTCTCCAGATAGCACAGTGCTTATTAGATATACGAAGGTCTCCAAATGAGAAACTTATAAGTGTGACAGAAATTACAATAACCTTGCCATGGTCTTGTAACCTGTCAATATTGTTGTTATGGATGTCAAGTGTGTTCAGCACGTGACATCGCGGTGCAGACGAACACGATGTCGTCACAAGGACAGTTTAAAGATTTTGCCACTTTTGACATGCACCAAAGAGGAGCAGTATTCTGTTAGCCGTTTTATTTTACATCAGTGAAAGAATGAAACCAATAGAAATTTATCGACGAATGAAGGTCCAGTATGGCGATGCATGCCTGTTAGCCCAGAAAGTGTCTGAGTGGAGTAGGAAATTTGAAAAAAAGGCGTGACTTCTGTTACAGACTGTTCACGGCCGGGTCAGTCACACCGAATATTGACCCCAGAGAGGTTACACACGCGACCAAGGGAATTTTTTTTTTTCCTACAGTAATCCAAGCACTTTATCAGCCCTGGGGGAGTTGCACTGAACACAGAGGTGACTACATCGAAAAATAATGCACTAGTTCTTTGCTTGTACATAATAAATCCCTCCCCTCTCCTTCCCCCCCCCCCTAAACGAATAAAAAAAACATTGATGGGTTTCATTTGAAGGCCCCTCGTAACGTATTAAATGATAATGTAACATAATAATACATGGCCATGTAAAATAAGCAACAAATCCATGATATGCACTCAATATAACATAAGAGAAGGAATGAGAAGCCTCGTAAACCAACACAGACTGACATTATTAGTCTCCGGACGCATATATTGGGAGGAGGGTCTGAGCGCCTATGGACTTGTTATGGATGTAAGGATGGTACTCCAACAGATAACTAACTAGCTAACTAACTAACTAACTAACTAACTAACTAACTAATTAACTAACTAACTAACTAACTAACCAACAAACCAACCAACCAACCAACCAACCAACCAACAGCTAAACATGCTAGAAGAAGACGCAATATTTAAATGAAAAGAAAGCACCAAGCATTGTACTGCAAGGGGATACTAGACAACACCATAAAACATGCAGAGAGGTAATGATGCAAGTCTATCGCAGTCAACTTTTGGTGTAACTATGGCAACGTATCCGATATAATCAAAACAAAACCTATTTTATTCTTCTAAAAATCTAGATTTACCGAAGTAATGTTAGATTCGTGTAGAATTTTTTTTGTTTTGTTTGTTATTCATTTACTTCTAAAAACTGACTTACCGAAGTAATGTTAGATTAGTCTTGGCATTTTTTATTTGGTTAATTTACTTCTACAAACCCGAACCTGTGGCGTAGTGGATAGTGACCCGCAGTTTCACAGTTCGCAGACTTACCGAGTAGAGGGTTCGAAATCAATCGAGGGTGAATTGGAAGCAGCTTCGATAGTATGAGACGTCAACCATTCAGAAAGCAATGGCAAAGTATTGAACTTCACATTAAAACACAAACAGCCAATACATGGTGGGATTGCTTACGATATTCTGTAAAGAATATGCAGCCAACTTGAATTCTAACTGACGCGAAGAATGTTAATTCTTTTTTTTGTTTTGTTCAGTTCAGGTTAGTTCAGTTCACATTAGCTTCGTTGCACTACCGGCGGTTTAAAAGGCAAAATCATGGACTTTATAGCGCCGGGTTTTATCCCATATGTCTCGGTCTCTATCTGCAGGGCGTCCGGCTGTATGCGTTGCACAAAGCACGGACTCTATAACTCCAGCAACGATCCCCAGGAGTATCCGAGAACCGATCCACATGGCCCGGAATCGAACCCACAACCTTCGGAGCGCGAGGCAAGCCTGGTAACCATTTTGCCACGGAGCATTTCCGTTAAACTCCAGACATTGGTGGGAGCGGTAGGACAGTGGCTAGCACGCTTGCTGGTCTCGTGTTCAAATCCACTTCCATGTGTTTACTATGTGTGTCATTGACCTCGGCTTACCAGGACGATCCAGCCTAACATAGGTACCAGAACATTTTCTAACAAGCAAAGGACGGGCGGTTGCATTTTCCATCTTGTACCGATTGGTTGAAAAATATGAGGGTAACATGATGTAGCCAACGAACCTCATGGCTTGAAAGGCAATCATATAATAGCATACTTCGGACACATCTACAGTTTCACCGGCAGTAAATTCATCAATATGCATCGTTTAACTGCGCCGAGCAGTAGATCTGTTTTCGAAGAACTAACTTTGCCTGCCAGTAAATCCGTCACGGGACAACGATTAACAACCCTGATCAGTAAATCCGTCATCCTACAACGACTAACTGCGTGGATCAGTAAATCCTTTTTTATACAACTATTAACTGCACCAATCAGTAAATCCTTTTTTATACAACTATTAACTGCACCAATCAGTAAATCCTTTTTTATACAACTATTAACTGCACCAATCAGTAAATCCTTTTTTATACAACTATTAACTGCACCAATCAGTAAATCCTTTTTTATACTATTAACTGCACCAATCAGTAAATCCTTTTTTATACAACTATTAACTGCACCAATCAGTAAATCCTTTTTTATACAACTATTAACTGCACCAATCAGTAAATCCTTTTTTATACAACTATTAACTGCACCAATCAGTAAATCCTTTTTTATACAACTATTAACTGCACCAATCAGTAAATCCTTTTTTATACAACTATTAACTGCACCAATCAGTAAATCCTTTTTTATACAACTATTAACTGCACCAATCAGTAAATCCTTTTTTATACTATTAACTGCACCAATCAGTAAATCCTTTTTTATACAACTATTAACTGCACCAATCAGTAAATCCTTTTTTATACAACTATTAACTGCACCAATCAGTAAATCCTTTTTTATACAACTATTAACTGCACCAATCAGTAAATCCTTTTTTATACAACTATTAACTGCACCAATCAGTAAATCCTTTTTTATACAACTATTAACTGCACCAATCAGTAAATCCTTTTTTATACAACTATTAACTGCACCAATCAGTAAATCCTTTTTTATACAACTATTAACTGCACCAATCAGTAAATCCTTTTTTATACAACTATTAACTGCACCAATCAGTAAATCCTTTTTTATACAACTATTAACTGCACCAATCAGTAAATCCTTTTTTATACAACTATTAACTGCACCAATCAGTAAATCCTTTTTTATACAACTATTAACTGCACCAAGCAGTAAATCCTTTTTTATACAACTATTAACTGCATCAATCAGTAAATCCGTCATCGTACAACGACTAACTGCCCTGATCAGTAAATTCATCATCCTACAGCGACTGACTGCTCCTATTAGTAAATCCGTCATCGTCAACGACTAACTTTTTTTTTGTTTTTAGCGTTTCCATCTTGTTTCAGGATATTGCGGTCAACACCAGCGTCTTTCAGCTGTATGTTGATTCCTAGGCTAGATTACGCTCATCAGCACGCCACGACTTTCTGAGCGACCGGCTGCATACTCTCATAAGTCACTAGCGTGACTCGAACCACTCCTAATTCTCGTCCGCTCACACTGACCACGAGAGTATTCGGGATTACCGGAGAAAGCTGCTAATCCCTCGGACAGGCAGCCGGCCAACGACTAACTTTGCCGATCAGTAAATCAGCCATCGCACAGTGACTCGGTCCTATACCGATGTTGACTGACAAATCCTCTCGCACACTTGGTGTGCTGCTATCCCCTGGCTTCGCGGGTCTCTCATCTGATTACTTGTACTCTGACTATGAATCCGTTCTCGCTATGCGACGTAAACTTTAAGTACGACTTGCTTCTACATTGGCTCTGGACAGCAAGCGCTAAGCTATTACGATGTTACAACGCTGAAGATAGTCCCAAAGCAGTTACTGCCATTAGGGTGTGAAGTTTTAATGCTTCACATATTCCAGGTTACGACGTATGAGGTAGTGTAACATTTGATGTGTCGCCTTTGATGAAGCTGGGGCTATCCCAGAGACGTAGTGGTAGGAAAACCCACTGCCTATTCTGGGCACTGAGCCTGAACCAATGTCTTGGTGGGTAAGCGCATTAACCGTTATGCTAAAATGCGGGTTTAAAAGGCAAGATAATCTTCTTCATTGCACAAGTGTTATTCCATATGGCTCGGTATCTTTCCGTAAGGCGGTCTGCCGAAAGTGTCGCACAAAGCACGAACTCTGGAGCTCTAGCGACGAGCCCCAGAAGTCTCCAAGAACATTGCACTAGTGAACTGAACGACGTACACCGGAATTGAACCCAAACCTCCATATCGCGAAACAGGTGGCGTTATCACATCTACGAGGAGACCTCCTCACTACTATGCCAAAGAGGTTGCTGCTACAATATTAGCATGCCTAGTTATACTTCTACTAGAAAAGTGATAACCAGGATGCGTGTTATCATTTGAAATGAGTGGTTCGTCTTTGCTTCCAGTTAACCTTAAAGTAAACGATCAAAGAAATTCATTCATTCATTCATTCATTCAGTAGCATGTCCTTTGCAGAACCTCGCTCCCATAACAATCTTCCGGAAAACTTCTCGATCACAAGCAAGATGCCCCGCGTCTGATACACCCATCTGGAGATCATCCGCCACATCATGCACCCATCTAATCTTTGGCCTTCCTCTTCCTCTCTTCCCAGGCATATACCCTTCCATTATTGTTCTCTCCAAACTGTCGTGACGTTTCAAGTGACCAAAATACTTCAATTTTCTTTGTTTTATCGTCTTTAATAGCCATCCCTCCTCAATATTCAACTCTTGAAGTATGGATGCATTTGTTCTTTTCTTTACCCAAGATATCAAAGAAATTAGAAACGAAAAAAAATGTTGGGGGTGGCTGTGACGCCTATATGTTGCTAACTAACATGATCAGGCAATCATTATGGCAGAACACTAGCACCTCTAGGTAAACAGCCCTTTTTCATGTCTTCAGATGCATTCAACATATAATACTAGACCCATATCTTATAGTCCCTCGGCACTCGATGGATGATATTGTCAGTGTCGCACCGAATGCCTTCTCTTAATAAGACACTTCCTGATATTCCAACTACCCTGATTTGTTATTTAACGTTCTGTGATTCGTTGCCACACCGTAAAACAAGTTCTATATTATCCCTGCCTACACCGGTATTAATTTGGGTTTAAACGTTGACTTCTCATTCATAAAGCGATGGCAAACTGCTAAAAGTAAACATTGTTTGGAAAATCAGCCTGTGTCGGTTAGTAAATGTGTCATCGTATGGCGACTAGCTGTGCCTGTGAGTATATCCGTGTAATGTCATACATGCAGGCGTGTGTGTGTGTGTCTGTGTGAGCGAGTGTGTGTATATGTGTGTGTGTGTTTGTGAGTGCACGTGTGTGAGTGAGTGTGTGTGGGTGCGTGTGAGTGTGCTTGCGTATATGTGTGAGTGTGTGTGTGTGGGTGGTTGTGTGTATGTACGTGTGAGGGTGTGAGCGTGTATGTAAGTGTGAATGTGTATGTGCGTGTGAGGGTGTGAGCGTGTATGTAAGTGTGTGTGGGTGGGTGGTTGTGTGTGGGTGTGTGTGAAGGCGTGTATATGTGAGTGTGTGTGTTCAGGTAGTCACATGGGTGCTACTTCCGTCGGAGTATGAAGTGTATTGGCCTTCTTATAATGTCAACATTGCCAAGGAATTAAACGGGTAGGAAAGGCAACGAGGAAGAAAATTGGCCACCTCACCTCATTATACCGTAGCTTAGAATCTGGCAGGCCTAACATTTCACACCCAACGTCAAAATATGCAATGAGTCTCCATTTACCACTATTTTTGTACTCATGAATCAAGCCAGCGACATAACTCCTCGCATCAGTCACGTGTAGGAAAGGCAGTGAGGAAGAAAAGTGGCCAGCTCACCTCATTATACTGTTGCCTAGAATCTGACAGGCCTAACACTTCGCACCCAACGGCAATATCTGCTATAGGAATCCATTTACCTCTGTTTGTTTTTTACTCATGCAACAAGCCAGCGGCACATCTCCTCTCATCGCAACTTATCAGCCACGTGTCCCAGGCACCTCATTCTCTTCCAGATGGGCATTTTTTACACAGCCTGGCTTACCTGGCGCACATGCAAAGATGGGTTATGTGGCCTGGTGTGGGGATAAATAGTTTAGTTAATAGCCGTTTTCGTTGATAGATGGTTGTTTCAAAATAGAGAACCTGATATGTAATTTTATTAGCTGGGTGAAATCTCGGTCTAGTTTCAATCACTCTATTGTGGGTTTTCCTGAACGATAAACTATCTAACGAATTTCTATTTCTATCGCCTTCTTGTAACCTTACGTAATGGCTATCTTTCTTATTTTCTCCGCTTTTTGTTTATTTACACTAGCAATTTAATTTGCATTTTGTCATGTACATAGAGAATTCATCACGGAACGGCTGAGTAACGTAGACATCACAACGTTAGACTTGAGCGGTTATTTAATATGGGTTAGAATCATGGGTGAGGTACACTCAGATCCACTAGATGAGACAAACAGAAAATGGGAGCGCTCTGAATGGGAAACATACAGCAAAAACGCGTTGAGTTGAACATGCACCACAGCACTCGGGGCATTCCAATCCTCGTTCTGTCCTCATCTTCAAATGACTGCAAGCAACAAGACCGAATGCTAATGGTACCATTTGCTGTAAGATTGTGTCCCACTGACCTTACCTCTGAGTACAGAACGAACGAACGAACGAAAAACCTTTATTTTCAAAGGGTCACAAAATGGGGATGCAGGCTCGTCTTACAATCAGCCCTTGCAACAACTCATCTTTCGTGCATCAATTATCTATTGCGCATGTTACATTCACATGGTCAAATGAATGCTGTGAGAGTGTTGTAGAGATACTCTGGTCACTCTTTACCGCACCATTATCCCCATACTATGATGATTTATGTGGTCTTCCACACTTTCCTCCCTGATCCTCCACACTTTTCCCCCTGATCTTCCACACTTTGCCCCATGCTCTTCCACACTTTTCCCCTTGATCTTCCACACGATTCTCCTGATATTCCACACTATTCCCCTGATCTTCCACACACTTTTCCTGATCGTCCACACTATTCCCCTGATCTTCCAAACTATTCCCCTGATATTCCACACTATTATCTTGATCTTCCACACTATTCCCCTCATCTTCCACAATATTTCCCTGACCTTCCACACTATTCCCCTGATCTCCCACACTATTCCCCTGATATTCCACACAATTATCTTGATTTTCCACACTATTCTCCTGATCTTCCCCACTATTCTCCTGATCTTCCACACTATTCCCTTGATCTTCCTCACGATTCCCCTGATCTTCCACACTATTCCCCTGATATTCCACACTATTCCCCTGATATTCCACACAATTATCTTGATCGTCCACACTATTCCCCTGAACTTCTACACTATTCTCCTGATATTCCACACTATTCCCGTGATCGTCCGTACTATTCCCCTGGTATTCCACACATTTATCTTGATCTTCCACACTATTCTCCTGATCTTCCCCACTAATCTCCTGATCTTCCACACTATTCTCTTGATCTTCCTCACGATTCCCCTGATCTTCAACACGATTCTCCTGATATTCCAAACTATTCCCCTGATCGTCCACAATATTCCACTGATCGTCCACACTATTCCCCTGATCCTTCAAACTATTCCCCTGATATTCCACACTATTCCCCTGATCTTCCACACTATTCCTCTGATCTTCCACACTATTCCCCTGATATTCCACACAGTTATCTTGATCTTCCTCACGATTCTCCCGATCTTCCCCACTATTCTCTTGATCTTCCACACTATTCTCCTGATCTTCCACACTATTCTCCTGACATTCCACACAACTCCCCTCATCTTACACACTATTAACCCGATGTTCCGCAATATTCTCCCGATGTTCCACACTATTCCCCTGATCTTCCACATTTATTCTCCTGATCTTCCACATAATTCCCCTGATGTTACACACTATTCTCTTGATCTTACACACTATTCCCCTGATCTTCCACACTATTCCCCTGATCTTCCACACTATTTTCCTCACCTTCCACACTATTCCCCTGATCTTCCACACTAAGTCCCAGACCCTAAATTGGCCCTGACCCCAGTTGACTATGACCTTATCGTGCACCAGTACCCAACAATGTTGTCCAGACCCAGCCAGTCTGTAGCAAGAAAGGTAGTTGAAAGTTAGTTGAAAGGTAGTTGAAAGTTGAAAGTACAGGTAGTTGAAAGGTAATTCTTTTTAATAAGTGGCATAGGTGTGACAGCTGAGTAGGACGAGGTTCAATAGTAGTAGTAGGTTAAATCCTGTAAGAGTTAGGCCTTTGACTTTTGCCAGAGAAAAACAATAAGCTGTTTCTTCGAGGATCTCTTTAGGTGACTACACGCACATATGTCAACAAAGATTGAGCAGGCACTGAAACATGTTTATGAGCCTGACTATACCAATTCTTCTCCTTCTTATTCATCCCTTGCGACTACCTGTGTCTTATAGGCTGACAATCACTCATACCAAGACCATTGTAGGTCAGTTCATTGTTAATTATATCTTGGCTGGTTTTCCCCCCACTGCTGTTTCAGATAGCCAGTCTCAAACTATCCCTCGGAGGTCAGAATGCCCGAATAGATAACAACGCTGCATAATGAGGGAGTTGCAAGTACCTCAGAAGTAGGTATGGGTTCGCCTGATGGCGGCGAACATTGATAATAGGGAAAGCTAATTCACACGCAAAAATCAGCCCAGTGCACTAGAAGTAGTAAGACGTGTATGTACTACGCTTAAGCTCAAAGAGAACGAAAGCAATCCCATCCCTCTTTGGTCGCCTTTTACGACATGTTCAAGCAACACCAATAACCCAAGATATTACTCACCAAATGACCGAATATCCTTTTACCCTAGTGGTCACTTTGAACGCCATTCTATTAGAGTCAGCGGGTTTACTCATCACCCTACTCTGCAGAAACGACTCGCAGATAATGAGCCACATTCAGCAAATGGCTGCTCCCACAACAATTTACGGTCATGGAATACGAGCGATTCTATTAATCCAGACATTTATGTGACCGTTCTCAGTTTTCACCGATAAACGAAGTCGACGCCCGCACTAGAAAGTCCATACCTAGCCCCACCACCCCCAACGTCCTGCCTGGTCTGCGTTCTATGACCCTCCGTAATTGGATGTAAGATGGACTCGGCGAAACGGAAGTGCGGGTGGTCGTGGGATATTTCTACTTAACATTCATGGACACGCTATGTCTTAAGAGAACCAGGTCTGACGTGTAAGAGTGCTTTACCTGTCACTACACAATGTATGTGAACTTTCCATGGTTCGATTATTTCTACAACTGATGGCTGTGTTTGAGTATACCATATGACACTATAAGTAGCTTGCAGCTTAATCTAGAACAGCCATTTTGAAAAGCCATACAGCGGTTTTTATATTAATTAATTTTGATTTGTTTTGTTTTGGTTTTGATTGTTTGTTTGTTTGTTTGTGTGTTTGTTGTTTTTTTTGGGGGGTGGGGGGAGCAGCTTAGTGGCCAGACACTCGCCTGCCGACACGGTTGTCTTGAGTTCGATCCGCAACTGGGCAGATTCGGATTGTTTGTTACAAACTGACCTGGTATAACAAGTCAGCACAGTCTAAAATACAAGAATGCACAAGAAGGTACAAAATACAAGACTGTACAAGAAGGTATAAAACACATGATTATAGAAGAAGGCACAAAATACTTGAAAGTACAAGAAGGTACAAAATACAAGAATGTACAAGAAAGTACAAAATACATGAATGTACAAGAAAGTACAAAATACAAGAATGTACAAGAAAGTACAAGAATGTCTTGGGAAGTAAAAGCGGCCGGTATGATACTGACCACATCACCTACCGAGTGATGATTGGTGTATAATAAATAGGGCTCTAATAATGTATGTCTAATGCTCCTGAAGGTGTGTTACAGGTCCTTTACTGTTCTACTTCATGGTAGACACATAGCAGATACTAAGGAGTGCATGATGAAGTTTAAAGGCGAGAAAGACTACTTAATTGCACTGGGAGTTGTTTTATATGGCTCAGTCTCTTTCTGCAATGCGTCCTCCCGAAAGCGTCGCCCTCACGACAGCGACGTACAGTGCACGAACTCAGTAGCTCCAACGACGACCCACAAGAAGCGTCCCAAAAATCGCATTCCTACACCGAATGACGGACACACAACCTTCGAAGCGGAAGTCGGACTTCTTACCCACTTCGTCACGGAGACACTGTCATTGTCATGTGAAGTTAAAGATCCTCTCATATTCTAGAGCTGTGGTTCTCAACCTTTTTTGTTTGGCCCATGTACCTCTTCGCCATATCTTTAGAATTGCATCCTCCCTCCTCTTTCGTATTTCTTTCTTATAAATCCCCCCACCCCCTTTTCCCTTATACAGTATATGTAAACATGGAAGCTAAATTTAATAACACATACTAGAACAAGTCTAGACGTCTACATAAAACGTAATTTGAGGATCTGCTTACCTTACAAAACGAATTTCAGAAGGGCGAGAAGTACAATGCCGTAAAGTATGGAGGGAAAAACAATATCAAGTAATCGGGTCTTGTATTAACACGATCTTGGAATAATCTTAATTCCCCACCGGAAACCTTAAAATCCCCCCTCTCCTCGGTTAAGAACCACTGTTCTACTTAAAAAAAAAAATGTGTTGCATATCCCATACGGGACGTTGCAGTCAACACCAGCATTTTCAGCTGCTCTTGATGTACTAAGCAAGTGTTACGTTTAGTAGTTTGCCATTGCTTTCTGAACGACCGGCTCCTATACCTTTTTCGAATAAAACCACCGCCGTGATTCGAACCCGGGTATACGGGCTCACAAACCGCGTTCGCAAGACCTTAGCCACAGAGACCGTAGGGCAAGGCAAAATGAGGCTTGATGGTCAGTTCACTTCTTCGCTCTTTCTTTTTGAGACTATCCCCAAATGAGTCTTTAAATTATACGGCATACAAGGAGTGTAATCATATGTAACATGACCGACCTATAGTACATGGCAAGGACAATAAGCAGAATATATGAAAAACACCTGTTACTGGAGTTTTCTGAGGAACATGCAAAGAATACTTCTGACGGATAGAAAAAAGAAAAAAATCCCATTGAGACAGTTTTCATGAAATGAAAACGAAAACCTTATACTGATTAGAGAAAATTTACGAAGACAGTCAATTTTTTTTGGTCATGTTATGAGGAGAAATAAGGTAGAAAACTTTGTCACAACTGGAAAACTGATGGGGAAATAATGAGGGAAATGAAGAGACATTAACACCTGAGTGGTTTCGATACATGTCATAATTTGGGCAAGAACACAGAGCTGATACAACCCAAGAACACAGACCTAACACAACTCACAAACACAGACCTGATACAACCCAAGAACACAGACCTAACACAACTCACAAACACAGACCTGATACAACCCAAGAACACAGACCTAATACAACCCAAGAACAGAGACTTTATGCCCCCCCCCCTGCCCCCTCCCCAAGAAAACAGACCTGATACAAAACTCCAGTGATCGTGTAAGATGACGAATTACGAACACCCCCCCCCCCCCCCACCACACACACACGCACAAACACACACACACACACACACACACACACACACACACACACACTCCCCGGTTTGTCGGCACGCACGTAATCGTGATGATTCAAGCGAGAGGAAATTGTGGCACGAAACGGACACAATTCTCACATCTTTCATAAACAAACGTTAAGGTTAAAGTTAACGAAAAAACAAGATAAGGAAGTGTATAGTTTTTTCCCCATACTTTTCGCTCGCTCGCTTTGAACTCAAGAGTAGTTCGTTTACTCTACTTCTAGTAGCAAAGGACTGAATTTTGCTTGTGGATTAGCTTTTCCTATTACCAGTGTCCCTCGCCACGAGACAAAGCAACTCCGACTTCATTGTATAAAACCATTCTGAACACACTATAGATTGAAACAGTGAGCTGTCTGAAAGTGGTTAATGAGAAATTGACGGGGAAAAAAAAAACAGTTAGTTACATTACCTTGAAGAATGTTGCAATGAACCCGATAATTTTTTGGATATTTTTGATTTCTTGGCTCTTTGCGTTCAGTAGTTTCCTATTGCTTTCTGAACTACCAGCACTCATACAAATTCTATATAAACCAACGTAAGGCGGTCTGCTGCCAAACTGCTCGCAGATGTGTTTCGAACGCGGTATAAGAGATTATGAACTGCGTCTGTAATCAGTTCGCCACAAAGAGAGATTTAGTAGACATGTTTAAGGATTCTATTAATGTAGGAGAGAAGAACGAACGAACGAACGAACGAACAAACTTTATTTTCAAAGGGTAACAAATTGGGCACGCACGCCCGTCTTACATACGGCCCTTCCAATCACCCATCTTTCGTTCATCAATAGTGTATGATATATTCACATAGGAAAAAAACATTGTCAAATGAATGTTGTAAACATAAACACACACTCCCTGGCACACATACATGCCAATCCCCAACCCACTTACACACATTCCTCCACATACACACATCTCCCACCCACCACACATCCCCACACACACATCCCCACCCACCCACACCCCCAGGCACACATACATGCACCCACCCACCCAAGAGAACACAGGTGAGACTACTAGCTTAGAATGCTTCGGTTACACGCTAACAAAACCATCAACGGCAGACAACTCGGTTCATTCCCTATACCGATAAGATGGAATTCAAAATTGACTTCTCCTTCAGAAATCAATGGCAAACTACTGAAAGTAAAATTGCCTTTTAAATCAACCTGGCTTTGGGGTTGAACGCAACGTCCTGTAAATAACACGCAACCCTGTTTATATTGCCATTTCTTTCTGAACGACCGAACCCTGATACTATAGAAATCAACATAAAGCTGCCTGCATCTAAATCTCCCACCGCTGATGTCGAACCCTTGATTCTGTATGTCGGGGAATTATGAAACTGCGCGTCTCACTTTCCTCTAAACCATAGTGCCGCAAAATAAGAAGTTGCATATTCTTTACAGGACGTCGCAGTCAACCCAAGCATTTTTGGGACTGTTTGAGATTTCTTGGCATACTTACGTTCAGTAGTTTCCCATTGCTTTCTGAACGCCCAGCACTCATACCGTTGTATGAAAACACTCGCATGGCAGTCTGCTTCCAAATGCCCCACAGCTATATTTCGGACGCGGCATGCGGTATTGCGAATTGCGTTCGTAATCCATTCGTCACAGCGGTTGCAAATATGAAAAGACAGGTTTATTTAGTCCCAAAGGTAAAGGTCTCAGAGGCGGGCGAGGCGTCTCAGTGGAGAAGTGACAATGCTACCTGACTTGTTCTCAAAAGGTCGTGGGTTCGTTTTCGGATACCGTCTTTCGATACCCAAGTACGATGTTTTCGGACACCGTCTTTCTATACCTGAGTGCGATGTTTTCGGACACCGTCTTTCTATACCTGAGTGCGATGTTTTCGGACACCGTCTTTCTATACCTGAGTGCGATGTTTTCGGACACCGTCTTTCTATACCTGAGTGCGATATTTTCGGACACCACAGTGGCTCGTCCCCGGAGCCACGTAGTTCGTGCTCTGTACGACACTTTCGGTATTCGATCAGCTGCTCCAATGAGAGAGACTTATCTATATAAGATCAAGTCCGGTTCAAAATAGGTCGACTCTCTCTAGCTTTTTAACCGCTTTTAAGATCCCGTTGAATGTACTGGGATTGGGGTGTTCGTTATTTGGCCTTCAAATATTTTATTTTAATCAAGGACAGATCGGGTTTAAAAAACCAGTTTCATGCCTCACTTTTCAAAATAAAAACGAATAAAAACGGTTCAAAATAGGTCGACTCGCTCTAGCTTTTTAACCGCTTTTAAGATCCCGTTGCATGTACTGGGGTTGGGGTGTTCGTTGTTTGGCCTTCAAATATTTTATTTTAATCAAGGACAGATCGGGTTTAAAAAACCAGTTTCATGCCTCACTTTTCAAAATAAAAACGAATACCCGTCATAATGTGCATGGATAAATCCCAGAACCGTACTGATTGAACAGAAAAATCCTTTCTCTGTAGGGATAGAGACCATACCCCTGTCTTGGCAGGCAAGCAAGCAGAAAAAAAACTATATCATATCCATTGTTTAGTGCATGCGAATTAAAATTCTTTTTCCCGTTTATAATATCTTCGTTGAAACGTTCTAGAAGCAGCTATGTTCTGTCGGGACCTTGGCTAGCTCGTATTGTTGTTGTGTGGATCGCCTGAGTAATCCCCAGCCTTGTGCCTGGTAATCCCAGAAATCCAGGGGCTCATCCTGTTGTCCTTTCTCACGATACGACGATCGCTTAACTATGTAACCAAGTGTTGTTTGAAATTCTCATCTTTAAATGTTTTGTCGAATGACAACTTAGTATCTCTGTTACTCCTGATTACTCATTCACGACACGATGTAATTTAATGAGCAAATCGTGTCAGATGTTAGACACACGGCATTGTTTGAAGCTTTCCGCAAATCTAAAGCGTTTCCCTTTTCAATAAACGCACAGGAAGCAGCGGACGCAAAGACTAATTTTTCTGGCACTATGTTTCAGAAAAACAGACACCATGTTTCTTAGATCAACACGCCAGTAGTCTATTGTCGCGGTTTTCAACTGATTTACAGGATCCGGTGACCGGAAAAAGATCGGGGGTTTTGTGGATTAAACAAATATAGGACACGGTGTGCCAGGGTCCTGCGCCTGGCTTAAAGCAGACACAGTGACACGAGCATACACACAGATGGAAACTCTTCATCGCTTTCTTTCACCAACAAAAACAATGGCTGAACAAACTTGGTCGTATTAGCCCCATTAATCTCTCGCTTCACACAACAAAGGTTGTCTAAATCCCCGATTGCTGGCGGGATAGGGCGTCCCAAGGACAGGAAAACAAGTGCGGACGAACCCTGGGGCAAGTTTAATTCAGTTAAGAAACAGTGGCCAGGTGAGGTTTAGAGGTGAAGGTAAAATAAGGGCATATGTCAGAGGTGGACCTTGGGGTCATTGCTCCTAGTTAGTGCAATGACTATCAGTTTACATAGACTATCAGTTCACATAGACAATCAGTTTACATAGACTCACTTTACATAGACTCACTTTACATAGACTATCAGTTCACATAGACAATCACTTTACATAGACTATCACTTTACAGTCTATCACTTTACATAGACTATCCCTTTACATAGACTATCTGTTTACACAGACTATCACTTTACATAGACTATCAGTTTACATGGACAATCACATTACATAGACTATCATTTTACATAGACTGTCAGTTTACATAGACTTTCACTTTGCATAGAGTATCTGTTTACATAGTCTATCACTTTACATAGACTATCAGTTTACACAGACAATCACATTACATAGACTATCATTTTACATAGACTATCAGTTTACATTGACAATCACATTACATAGACTATCATTTTACATAGACTATCAGTTTACATAGACAATCACATTACGTAGACTATCATTTTACATAGCTAATAAAGTTGTGAATATGTTGCGTATATGAGATACTCGTCGTGTTTTAGTATTTATTACTCTAAAAATAGTACCAGGAAATGGCGTTGGAAGTAAATTCGGCCGACGTGATACAGACCACATCAATAAATTAGTGCTGATCTGTTTACACAAATTGAATCTAGCACAATATGTCCAATGCGACTAAGGAGTGTAAAAATATCCTTTACTTACGTTACTTACTCTCTTTACTACCAGGGAAAACTCTACATTTTAAAATTGTCCGAGTTCTTGTCATCTTTTCATTTCAAACATCCTTTTAAAACAGACTTAGTCGTCCCGCAAAGAGTCTGTCTAATGTGGTTTTAATATGTTTGATTTGTAGCACGTATTAAAACTCTGTCTTCAGCCAAGTTAATGCTTACTTGTAGATGAATAGTCCGTGCTTCTGTTAAAGTACAGTTACATAGTGTCGTCGGATAACCTCCCCTGTCCCCAGGATACATCTCCGCTGACGTTATCATCAGTCTGCAAGGCAGTGTTTGCTTCTGTATGTATAGGTGTGTGTATTCGAGAAGATCAACATGCGAGTGTATGTGTGTGAGTGTGTGTGTGTGAGTGTGTGTGTGTGTGTGTGTGTGTGTGTGGTCAAAAAGATAAGAGAGCTCACTCTTAAACTTCCTGTTCGCTTATGGCGAGGTTGTGTGTTGAATCCCTTCACCCGGTGTCAATTTAGACTTCAAAGTTTACGTCTCGTTAAGAAACAATGGCACATCACTGAATGTACACTTGCCTAGAAAACGTCTCGCAAAGGCCATACAATGTTATATATATCTTATATATAAAAAAGGATGTATGTGTGTGTGTGTGTGTCCTTTATAAGTTCGCGAACGGTCCATCCGATTTAGATGAAATTTTCTACACGTCTTCCTCTCATTCTCGCGCTGCCAACTGTTATATTTTTTAGTATGAAATCGGCTACTTACTTAATATTATCTAATATTTCATTTTTCATTATAATTTCAATATAGCAAGGGGACTTAACTCTGTAAAAGTTATTTCAAGGGGCATAAATTTTAATAACATAGCTATATACTTTATAGTCATATTGTTGCATGGTTTTCAAAGACTTATAAACTCTTTGTCTATAGTTATTTACCGGCATATGAGTTATAATAAATAATGATATAATCTTTAAGGCATTTTCAAAGTTTTCATAAAAATAATGCATAGGGCATTGAAACTTAGCCAAAACCTCCTCCCTCCTCCTCCTCTCTCCTCCTCCCTCCTCCTCCTCCCTCTACCTCCTCCCTTCTCCTCCTCCCTCCACATCCCTCCTCCTCCCTCCACATCCCTCCTCCTCCTCCCTCCTCCTCCCCCTCCTCCCTCCCTCCTCCTCCCTCCTCCTTCTCCCTCCGCCTCCTCTCTCCCCCTCCTCCTTCCTCCTCCTCCCTCTCCCGCCTCCTCCCTCTCCCTCTCCTCCTCCCTCCCCTCCTCCTCCCCCTGCGTTCACCTCCTCCCTCTTCCTCCTCCCTCTTCTTCCTCCTCCCTCCTCCTTCTCCCTCTGCCTCCTCCCTCCTCCTCCTCTTCCCTCCTCTTCTCTCCTCCTCCCTCTCCCGCCTCCTCCCTCTCCCTCCTCCTCCTCCCCTCCTCCTCCCTCCTCCTCCTCCTATCTCCTCCTTCTCCCTTCTCCTCCCCCTCCTCCCTCTCCCTCTTCCTCCTCCTCTCTCTTCCTCCTCCTCCCTCCTACTCCTCCCTCCTTCTCCTAATCCCTCCTCCTCCCTCCTATTCCTCCCTACTCCTCCTCCTCTTTTCTCCTCCTCCTCTCTTCGCCTATCTCTTCCTCCCTCCTCCTCCTCCCTCCTCCACCTCCCTCTTCCTCCTCCCTCCTCCTACTCCTCCTTTTACTTCTTCTGCTGCTGCTGCTGCTGCCGCCTCTCCATTTACCCAAGTTAATTGTTGGGGGAAAATGTAAAGATCTTTCAAGTGCTCTTTCTAATGCTTTTTGTAAGTTGGTCTTCGTTTATCTAAGGTTGTTCTAAATGCAATCAGTAAATGATTAGACAGACAGGCAGACAGACAGAGAGGGAGGGACGGACAGACAGACAGACAGACAGACAGACAGACAGATAGTCGGGAACGGGAACTTATATGACTACTTATATGAATTAAATGAGATGCTCCCCATCAGGGGCTGGGCGAAGCCGGGCCGGGTCAGACAGACATACAGACAGACAGATAGACAGACAGACAGACAGATAGATAGTTGGGAACGGGAACGGGAGCTTATATGACTACTTATATGAATTAAATGAGATGCTCCACACCAGGAGCTGGGCGATGCCGGGTCAGACAGACAGACAGACAGACAGACAGACAGACAGACAGACAGACAGACAGACAGACAGACAGACAGACAGACAGACAGACAGATAGTCGGGAACGGGAACGAGAACTTATATGACTACTTATATGAATTAAATGAGATGCTCCCCACCAGGAATTGGGCGATGCCGGGCCGGGTCAGCTAGTATATATATATATATTGGAGAACGTGATTAATAGAACGTTTGATTAATCTCACCACGTAAACGATGGACAGAGGGAATCACTGAGTCTATGGGAATCTCGATATATGATCACGGTGCTGATCGTATAAGACAGCGAAACATGCTTAATGGCAGGGCACATGATGATGAGGAATCATACACATTCTCGCTGTTTATACTTCAACTCGACACCGCTTGCTTTAACAGGAACAAGATTAGATGGAATGAGTTGATTAATTTGACATTACAATGGGGTTTAAAATCATGTCTATGAACTTTGTCTTTCGTTGTTTATATATCTTGAAGCAGATTCTTCTTTAAGTAATTCAGCCTGATACATTCACATCACATGGATTTCATTACGAAAAGACAATTTTTAACTAACACCAGGGCACAGTCCAATTTGTACAAGACAAAGCCACGTCTTGGTGTACCTGCAGGAAGGAGTAAGAACAAAGACGGGAGATAGCAGCTGTGTGTTGGGCACAAACGTAAAACGGGTGGGAGTCTTACTCATGGCCGACGTGCACCTTTGTGAGGCGGAAGTGGCCATAGGAAGCCACAAGGTTAATAGAGCGTGGAAAAGGGAATTAACCACACGTGGGTTTCCCAGGCGTGTAAATGTGATCTCTCTCTCTCTCTCTCTCTCTCTCTCTCTCTCTCTCTCTCTCTCTTCTCTCTCTCTCTCTCAATTTCTCTTTTTATCTCTCTCTGTCTCTCTTTATCTCTCTCATTATCTGTCTCCCTTTCTATCACTCTCTATCGGTCTCTATCTCTTTTAGTTTATTTCTATCTCTCTTGCTCTTTCTATCTGTCCCTCTATCTTCCCGTCTCTCACTATTTCTCTCACTTTTGTGATTGTTAGTGGATATACTATATGTATATGCGCGAGAGTGTGTGTGTATATATATACATGTGTGTGTGTGTGTGTGTTCGTATGTGTGTGTGTTAATGTACGTGTGAGTATCTGTGTGCATATGTGTGTGTGTGTGTGCGTGTGTGTGTGTGTGTGTGTGTGTGTGGCTGCCTGCCTGTCTCATAACATGGTAATATTAAGGATCCAGTGAAACATTAAAATAATGGATAAATGCTCAAGCATAATATAGCAAGATTTCATAGAAACCATGACTGAGAAATAGTCTCCAACTTAGCACTGAAGATATGTGCAACAAATCACTAGATAATTTCTATATCAGCGATGAAGACTGGGGTAAATTGGTAGAAGATAACAGTAGATGAAGAAAATCACTGGGAATTGTTAAGAAGACGAAGAAAGTGATGATAGCAATGAACAACAAGAAGAATACAATGAATTTTTGTTCTATATTCATAAATTGGTCAAAGCATGTCGACTGTTTTATTTTTTATCTCAGCAGAAACATTTCTTCAAGTCTTGACCCCTGTAAAGAATATCCCTTGATTCGAATCGGCGTCCCGTGGTATCTATAACATTATTCTGTACAATCGCATTTCCCTCTTGCGTTAATGGATTCCCCACCTACTTGAGTCAATAGCCATGATTCACGATGTATTTTACAATGATGTTAACTTCAACGAAAATGTATTTTTGTATATGCCTCTGTCGAATGCACAAGCAATGAAGTGAGGTGAACTGGGGTAATGCTGTTAAAATACAATCAGCACACGATAACAAAAACAGCGGGAAGTGAGCACAGTTAATTACAAGACATTATACATATAATTACAACAGCAATTTAGAATAACAGGAAAACAGAAATAAAGGTAACTACAAACAAAGAATGTCTTCCCATAATGCAACATCGAAGTGAGTGGGAACAATCTGAAACAATTCAATGTGTTTAAGTATGTGGGCACTTTAATAACAGCAGATGGAAGATGTATTAAGGAAGTTAAATGTAGCATCTTATTCTTATAGTCCATGCCGTGAGGCATATCCAACATTTTCACTCTTGGTCACTCCTTCACTCTTCTGCCTTCCAGCTTTCCTGTTGTGTCTGCAGACTTCAATTGTCATTTTCTCATAACATGCCCAAAGAACGTTGGCTGTCTTCTTCCAGCGCAGTGGTTCTCATCCTGTGGGAATATCTCCCCCCCCCCAACCCCCAGGAGGAATTTTAGGGTTTCCAGGAAGGGTTGGGGTGGGGGGGGGGGGGGATTAAGATTATGTCAAGATCGCGTTAATACAAGAAACGATTACTTGATAGTGTTTTTCCCTCCACACTTTACGGTTCTGTACATCTCGCCCTTCTGAAATTCGTTTTATAACGTACGTAGACCAGCTAATCACGTTTTATATAGACGTCTAGACTTGTCTAGTATGTGTTATTAAATGTAGCTTCCATTTTTACGCATACTGTGTGGGGGGGGGGGGGGGGGGGGATTTATAGGGAGGAAATACGAAAAAAGGGGGATGACATTCTGAACATACGGTGTAGGGGTGCATGGGCCAAAAAGGTTGAGAACCACTGTTCTAGTGAAAAGAATATTGAATAGCCCAAGCAAAAGTATTTCGTAAGATCAAGATTAGTCTCTGCAATATAGTTTTGTCAATTTAGGTGAGAAAAAAGAGTTTTTAAGAGTGATATGGCCGTAATCCTGTTGTACTGTTTCTTGTGGTGCAAGCCATGTGGTGTTAGTATCATGTCTGTCCAAATCCTAATGTACTTTGTGTAATAGTACACGCCCTATGGAGATGGTGATCATGTCTATCCACAACCTGGTGTACTTTTCCTTATAGTTCTAGCCATGTGGAGTTGGTGATCATGTCTATCCACAGCCTGGTGTACATTTTCTAATGTTCAAAGTCGTGTGGAGTTGGTGATCATGTCTGCCCACAGTCTGATGCACAAATCGATTTATGATGTCAATAACTGATGAATTATGTGGAAGCTGCGGAGATGTGGTTTTATAGAAGAATTATGAGAACACCGTGGACGGATAGAAATAGTCATGAAGATTGTATGAAGAGTTAACTAACAATAAAAGCTGAGTTCTCTCATCAGAAGGAGACAGTCCACATTCTATGGGCCTGTCTTGAGAAAGAGACAGCTGGAGTACATCGTGACAACAGGAACGATGCAGGGAAAGAGAGACATGGAGAGACCAAGAGAGGAAGTGCTGAAAGTTTGATATGGAAGTGAGAAGCATAGGCATCGGAAATCCTTGCTGGTGCAAGAGGACAGAAGGCTATGAATAGAAATGATCACCAACGCACAGGGCATGGATAGACATGATCGCCAGCGCCAGATCAAAACTCCAAACTGCATATATAAACATGATCACAATGCTACACGGTATGGATAATCATGCTCACCAATGCCACGCGGTATGGATAGACATGATCAACAACACCACACGACATGGATAGACATGATTACCAACGCCACACGATTGATTGATTGATTGATTTAGGAATCGACATCACAGCATTTGGGGCATTCCCATAAGTGCTCCGTCCCCATCCTCAGCAGCCAGTGAAGAGTTCCAACACTAATAGTACCTGTAGCAATCTGATTATAAGTCCGTCTCGCCTTTCCTCTGAGCGTTGGGCGTCGGCCAGATCCCTTCGTTACTCTTCGTTGTCTCATTCTTGCCAGACCATGGTAATCCATTTGCTCCTCCGAGGTGTGCACGTGCTCCCACAAGGCCGCAACCACGTCTGCCTTGTCATGTATCAATACTCCACCAAGTTCTGCAGAGCCAGCCAATCTGTCCGCCTATTCATTTCCCAGCACACCGGCATGCCCCGGAGAAAAGAACCAGGCGATGCTTGTCACTCGTGACCTCCGAAGCGAAGCAAGCCACTCCGCACGAAGTCTGCCCGTCCTCACCCTCGTCAGCATGCTTTCTGAGTCAGTTACAATCACGATGTGTGTGTGTGTGTCGTATTCTCTATCCACCGGAGAGCCGCAGTGACTGCCTCCACTTCCATTCTTAAGCTGGATGTTGTGGTATCATATGCCAGGCTCTCTTGCCCCAAACATCGACCATTAGCTATGGCTATGAACCCCCAGCCACTTCTCTCACCTCTTGACACCGAACCATCTGTGTAGATAATCACATCACTCGAGTGAGC
>OY992878.1:151920681-151983181 GCA_963921405.1 Cepaea hortensis | reverse complement strand
AGTACACCATCCAGGATTAATGTCAAAGAACATATCGTGAAAATGACGGATCCACGGCAAGACTAGAGAAACTTACGTTTAACCTCCGCTAAATTCATGTGGTGTGGTTCGGACATAAACATATGACAAAAAGTGGAAGAGAAGTTACCCAGGACATCACAGAGTTATCAAGCAATGAAGTTACGGAGATATCATTGGGTAAGCAAATGAGCCGATCGGCCTTCTAAAATTTGAACAGAACTGCGGACTTTCAATGAAGTGAATTAACCTCGATAGATAGGATGCAACATTACGAATTGAAGATCTGCATAAAGATTGACAAAAGGGACGACAATTAGATATGGACATAATTATTCGTCGACTATAGAGATAAAAAGAGAAGTACTGCAAGGATGCATGTTGTCCCCAAGCCTCTTCAACTTATACACAAGAAGAGTTTTTACACAAGTCTGGACTTAACATCAATGGAATCATCATAAACAATCTTAGGAATGCTGACGATACAGTGTTACTATCAGAAAGCGAGCAAGAGTTACAAAATCTAGAGGAACAAGTAAACAGGCATAGTGCAGAATATGGATTAGATATTAACATCCTAACAACGAAAACTATAACAATTAACAGTGAAAAGGTAGGGGTCACCAATGAACATCACAGTAAACTGGGAGATACTAGAACAAGTAATACGTTTCTTGTGTCTTGAACATGTTATAACCGATGATGGCAGAAGTGAAGTAGACATGAAAAAAGATAATAGGAATGGACACAGATTCTTTTAACATAATGAAATCTGTATTAACATCTAGAGAGATTAGCATCTCTTTAACAACGAGAATTGTCAAATGGTATGTATATTCAACACTACCACTCATTGGACTAACAGTCACCAGCGGTGCTGTCAGGTGCCTCCCCAGCGGCACAACTCTATAGTCCTACAGGACTGAAAGAGGCCTATTACTGCTACTCATATATAGCGCCGAGGTCTGAACAATGAAAAAGCAATTAGAAAATAGAATAGAGGCAGACGATGGGCATGTGGATATACAGAAGAGTATGTCTTATGTCATAGAGACAAAAACATTCAAATATTAAGGTTCTAGAACAACTGGGAATGAAAAGAGTTGATGAAAGAAATGAAAATGAGGCAAGTGAAATATTTTGGCTATGTTAAAAGACAACACTCTTATAAAAACCATACTGGAGTGTAAAGGTGATGGCAGGCGAGCATGAGGTAGACAACTATACAAGTGGGAAGATAAAATCAAGAGATGGACGAACTGCAATATGACAGAATGTACACGTACAATCAAGACGAGAGGCAGACAGTATTGGAGATCTGTTGCAGCCAACCTTAAAATCCAGGGCAAGAAAATTAGAGAAGACAGGCCGAAATGTGACAGATATTCAAATAGGGCATTCCGTCAGGCATTGCAGTCAGGTAAACAGGCAGACAAACACATCGACCGACCGACCGATCGACTGACCTACCGACCGCCCCACGACCGCGTGAACGACCGACGCATAAACCAACAGAGCGACCGACCGCGTGACCGACCCCCTAAAAGAATACATCGCTTTGAACAACTAAAAGAATACATTATGGTGAACAAGTGAAAGAATACATTATTTGGAACAAGTAAAAGAATACATTATGTTGACCAAGTGAAAGAATACATATTTTTTGAACCAGTAAAAGAATACATTATGTTGAACAAGTGAAAGAATACATTATTTTGAACAAGTAAAAGAATACATTATGTTGCACAAGTGAAAGAATACATTATTTTGAACAAGTAAAAGAATACATTATGTTGACCAATTGAAAGGATACATTATTTTGAACACGTAAAAGAATACATATTTTGAACAAGTAAAAGAATGCATTATTTTGAAAAACTAGAAGATTACATTATGTTGAACCCTTCACCATAAGATCCGGAGTACGACAATGTTGTGTCCTGTCCCCTCTCTTGTTCACATCATATTTTTTTTTGGTTGCATATCCCTTACAAAACGTTGCAGTCAACACCAGCATTTTCAGCTGCTGTTGATGTACTAGGCAAGATTATGCTCAGTAGTATGCCATTGTAATCTGAGCGACACATCCCCCCTTAAGTTACCAGCGCGTCGCGAACCGCTGCCGATTCTCGCGCAGCTGCGATACTCACTTGAATATACGGTATTACGTAGAAAGACGTTAAACCCTACGCCAGGGAAACCGGCTAATAAGATATATAGACAACATAGGTAAAGAAACCAGTCAAACAGAGACCTCAAGAACACCGCATGACGAGAACACAGAAGAAGAACAATCCGCAAATCTAACCTTTAGAGAACTCCTGTTTGCGGACGACAAAGCACTAATACCAAAATCAGAAGCTGGATTACAAGGCCACATGAATATTCTAAACGAAATGTGTAGGGAACATAACATGAAAATTAGCACAAGTAAAACAGAGATGATGACTATAACTAAAGAAGGAAAAACAAACAACAATTCACCTAAACGAACATTCCTTGAAACAAGTAAAGAGTTTCAAGTACCTAGGAAGTATAATATCATCAAACGGCAAATCAGAAGACGAGATTGAAAATAGATGCAATAAGGCAAACCAACGTATTGAACAAATGGCATCAATACTAAAGAACAAAGATGCATCAATAACTACTAAGAAAGCACTTTACAACACAATCTTCCTACCAACTGTATGTTATCAATGCCAAACCTGGACAATGACAGAAAAAAAGAGAAAAGAAAAATCACAACAACAGAAATGAGATTCCTGAGAAGAATAATCAAAGTATCAAGAAGATATAAGATCAGAAATGAAGAAATTAGGACTAAAGTGGGCTTATAGTTGTGCTTGACTTTATTAGAAGGCAGCAAGTCAAATGGTTTGGCCATGCAAGTAGGTTACCAAGTAACAGTATACCACAACAAGCAATGATGTAAAGACCAGATGGAAGCAAAGGAAGAGGCCAACCATGTAAACAATGGACGCAGGGAATAACAGAGTCCATGGGAATATCGATACATGACGCCCATAAGTGGGCACTCTCCCGTCTCGACACCGTAAGGTACAAGTGGAACATGATGAGATGAGATGAACAAATCAAATAATACATTATGTTAAACAAGTAAAAGTATACATTATGTTGAACAAGTAAAATAATACATTGTATTGAACATGTAAAAGAATATATTATTTTAAACAAGTAAAAGATTAAGTTATGTTTAACAAGTAAAATAATTTGTATAAGTATAAATTGTGTTTCGCTTAGCTGGGGTTCTTATATATGGTTCGTAGTCTTTTCCCAAGAATTTTGCAAAATAATTTTCCAGTATGACTCAACAGTGAGATGCCTCTGTATTGTGTGCAGTCTCTTTTGCTGCCTTTGTGTTTTCAAATGGGGATAATTATGGCGTTTCCCCAGTATCGTGGTGTCTGTTGTTCTACCCAAACATGGTTGAATAGTTTATGTAGCCAAGCTGTTCCTACTTCTCTTGCTGTTTTAATTAGTTCATTTAGGTATTTCATCTTGTCCTGGTGATTTGTTCAATGGGGCTAATCTGACGGCTTCTATAATTTCTTCTTTCAAGATGTCTGGTTCTAGTTCTTCGGTGGCATCTGTGTCGGTTTCTTGAATTCCTGTGACATCTGATGGGATGTTGAGAAGTTGTTCGAAGTACTGTTTCCTTCTTATTAGGATTTGTTGTTTTTCACTAATTGATTATCCATTTTCGCTATTAATTATTTCAGTTGGGTCAAAGGGTTCTCTTATGGTTCCCATTGAACTTATCTTTTTGTAGAAGTTTCTATTTGCCTCATTGTAGTTTTTATTTAAGGTGTTTTACTTGTTCTAAAGTGGGGATTGTAGCTGCACTAGATTTTATTAGAAAGCAGCATGTCAAATGGTTTGGCCATGCAAGTAGGCTACCAATTAGCAGTATACCACAACAAGCAATGATGTACAGACCAGAGGGAAGCAGAAGAAGAGGCCGACCACGTAAACGATGGACGCAGGGAATAACAGCGTCCATGGGAATATCGATACATGAAGCCCATAAGCGGGCACTCTCCTGCTGTTTATACTTCACCTCGACACCGCAAGGTACAAGAGGAACATGATGAGATGAGATGATTACGATAATACAATATTTTTAATTTAAACGAACATATTATGTTGAATAAGTAAAAGAAAACTTTATGTTGAACAAATAAAATGATATATTATGTTGAACAAGCAAAAGAATACATTATTTTTAACACATAAAAGAATACATTGTGTTGTATGAGGAAAATAATTTTATTTATTGAACAAGTATAAAAAATACATTATGTTGAAGAAGTAAAAGAATATATTATTGTGAAACAAGTAAAAGAATATATTAGTATTAACAAGTAAAAGAATACATTATGTTGTATATGGAAAAGAATACATTATGTTGAACAAGTAAAAGAATACATTATGTTGAACAAGTAAAAGACTATATTGTTTTGAACAAGCAATAGAATAGATTATGTTGAACAAGTAAACGAATACATTATGTTGAACAAGTAAAATAATACATTATGTTGAATAAGTAAGTGAATACATTATTTTGAACAACCAAAAGAATGCATTATTTTGAACAACTGAAAGATTGCATTATTTTGAACAACCAAAAGAATGCATTATTTTGAACAACTAAAAGAATGCATTATTTTGAACAACTTCTCCCAATACCTTATATACGCGAATCTCATGAAGCTGAAAAAAAAAAAAAGAAATTAAATAAAACCCACGGCTTTTATTAGAAGCACTGTCGTCGAGCAGCACCCCTAGAGAACCCATTGACTTTTGAAAACAGAGCTTGGCACCATTTGCACAATACGCCTTTAGATGTGTCAAAGAGTCCTCTACCTACTCGGGGCCTGTGGTTAAGATCACATGGCCGCATTTACTTCCCAAGACATTTCCTGGGACCCATTTTATGCTCGACCTTGGAGTCCAAGTCATCTCTTTTTTTTTAAATGTCGACTTGTCCCTGACGGGGAGCAAACCCATTACTACTTTACCGCAGCTCCCTATATTGACAAGGGGCTTTAAACATTGTCAATTACTTGTTTGTATAAATCGAGTAGCTTCCCTTGGTTTAGTAAAATCGTATATACTCTTACAAAAATAAAAGTAACCACTGTAATAAGACAATTATAATATTCAAGAAAACCAGATGCAGTTATATAAACAAGAATCGAACAAAGAGCATAACAGATTATAGCCATTTGAGACACCTTTCCACTAAGCGTTGTTGTTACGAATTTATGGTTGCAGCTCAGCAAAGCAAAGCAAAACAGTCATGATCTATGTTTGTCTAATGTGTGCCTACGATACCACACGGCTTTGGCTTGGATCTGTTAACAGTGAAATACCTCAAACCTGCGGGAAGAACATATTTAACCTAGGCCTAATCCCAGCCAGTTTACGTTTTGTCCTGATCCATAGCCTGATTATATCGTAATGGGCATCTCCATAAACAATACCAGAGGGTAAAGTCCAGCAAACGAACGAACGAATAAACGAACGAATGAAAGAGCTGTATTTTCAAAGGGTCACAAATTAGACACATAAGCTCGTCTTACATTCGATTCATCCAATCATTCATTATTTGCACATCAATTACTTATTGTGCACGTTTCCATTTACATAGAAAACAAATGAAGGCAAACGAGCAGGAGGTAAACAACGATACAAGTTGAAAGATAACATCAAGAGATGGATGAGCAGCAGTCTGATATAGTGTATACTAGATATGTTGAGAGAATGCAGTCGTCCTTTTGCAGCTGAAACTAGTTTGATGTTTCATCGGCGTCTCTGACAGCTGCTTGCTGATCATGATATAATAACTGACTAGGTTGGTTAGATATGCTGTGTAGTATTATTGTGTAATAGATGCGGAGGCTGGTTTCTTCTACTGTCAGGATTATTTCTGTTGGTATGATACCGGTGATAACTGATGATTTTATAAGCTCATTACACCAGTCAATGGAGATGTACTCTTGAGATAAGAGCAATACCCCCACTCAATGCACGGATGAGCAAACTAAGTATCTGCATGAGGAAGCGCTAATCTCTGGCACTTGGTCGCCTTGACAAACGATAGTGTGTTACATAGTGCTCCACAAGAAAACCATAGTAACTACAACTCAGAGGCCAGGGGTGGGGGTATACCTGTCTATAGCACAGATCCCGGGCTGAGTTGTAGAGGACACGTGTTTGAACCGTTAATAGAAGGGTTAATATTATGTGGCAAACTAAAATAACGTTAGGGACCTGGGTTGGACTAGGGAAATTTCAGGCAAGGTTGGACATACTTTAAGTTAGTTATCTCTTAGCTTAGAGGAAAAAGTTTCCTCAAATCTGACCCATTTAAAGTTGACCCCTGCAACTAGGTCAGTAATAAACATCAACAAGTAAGTCGATGCATGTGTAACAAGCTATGTGGAGGGTCCCAAATAACTATGTCTCAATTTTCTCATGTATATTTCATAGCCCTGGCTTTAAATAGGTCTTTCCCTGCCAACCCTCCTCCGTTTCCCCCGGACTCACTGTCACTCTCTCTTCGACCTCAGGACCTATTTCCTGCAGGGTCGTTCTGGCTGACACGCATACAACATGACGTTCTTCAACATATTTGTCATTGTAAATTTAATAACTCAATACATAACAGCACCGAAAAAAATATCTGACGATTAACTCATAAACATCTACACACAATCTAGAGAGAAAACTAGTCCATACAATATCAACACAAATATAAATGTCCTAGATCATCGTTTTCCATATTGTCCCATGAATTCACAACCCTCTCACAGCAAGTTCTCTGGTCTTTATTTCTCGCGTAGGTTGTTCGAACAACAGGGTTCCATAGATCCAAGATTCCAAGTTTCCGTGTCCTACACGAAAGTAGTGTGTCCAATGGTTAGGGAAAGTGCCCTGGGATCACGGGGCATAATTTTGGTGGGGAAATACTCAAGGAGAATAAATAGGATATATGTACGGGTGTGTCAGTGACTTAGGCGGGATCTAGCCCAAAATGCAAACATACTCGATCCCAGCTCAACGAAAAGCCTGCCGAGGTGTCTGAAAGTATTCGTTCGGGCCCGCCGTGGTTCTATCTGGTATAGCCCAACAGCAGCAGGGACTTCATAGTAAACATAATGTTCTATGTCGATGCTCTGTCGAAACTTCCGGCTATATTCGCCGTCAAAAGAAGGATCCTGTAAAGTTAAAACAATTTTGAGAGCCTCTGATGTAAACTTCAGATACAGCCGGCATGGAGATTCCAATGGTCTCAGCATGTCGGTTGCCATACATAAAATACATACAATTACCTAGTATTCAATTGTCTTCATACCACACTCCTCTCCACACTCATACCATGCCTTTATTAATATTGGGCACATACCTTCTCAGGCTTCCCTCTCACATGCAAACCTTGCCTTTCTCACGACAAAGTTATTGTGGAGTAGTGCGCGTAATTATGTATGTTTCCTACTCTTAACTAATATCATAATAGTGGGTCTGTATGGACTGCAGTGCATCTCCCTCCCCCATCCCTAGCAAGAACAGGAAAGAGGAAACTACCCTGTCCGGCCGCCGCTCTTGTCTGAGCTGTCACCGCAATGTATCGGCCGTGTCTCACATAACCCATATATTCAGATGAGTTCAGGTTCTCTCAGGGAGACAGGGAAGTCCATTTATACTCCCAACATCCTCCTATCGACCAGGAACCACCCGGTCCACCTGCCCCCCCCCCCCCCATCAGCCGAAAGACGAAAGAGATAGCACAGTGGATCGCCTCTTCTGGCTCAAGAAGATATAACTCAGATGGGTGGAACCGGTCCCCACGGAGCCCTTCCCTCCCCTCGACATGCCATAGCTATATAATGTTTATATTCAAATGAAAGATGACACTAAACAGAGGTAAAGCCATAAGAAGAAAGATAGCTCTCCCCCCCCCCCCCCCCCCCCCCCCCCCCCCGTCTATCCGCCGCCAAGAATAAGCGACATCATCTGGGAAAAGATATTGCCCCGATTTGTTCCCCCGCCATGCCCAGATCTAGACGCTTAGACAAATTGGCAAGACTGCCGTTTCACCAAATCGTCTCATTATTTGAGACGACCAAGCTTAATATGCCCAGGTCTGGCAGGACCTATTAATCTAAAATTACCTTTCATATCCCAGCAGTAGGATGCGGCACTTTATCTGTAAAATCCTTTAAAACTTCAATACATTGTGCCGACCACAACCGACAAGGTTGACAACGGACATTTCACGCCCAAACCATTACCCTAGGTCATATTTGGTGCAAGGCGCGCCATTGGGTTTTCCCGAAGAACAGATAGATTTCAAAGTATTCGTGTCAAATGCTCGGGTTATGAAAGTACCCCAGAGAATCCCACTCCGAAGGAATTGAGCGGATAGGTATGAGGACATGGGCCACTGGGGTTTCGCTACATAGGCCCCTTCTTAAGAAAGTCGAACCCTACGAACTTTCAACTGCCAGAGGTTCTGTTCGAACTACCTCCCCCTCACCTTCGACCATAGGATGCCGTGACATAAAATCCGCTCCCACATTCTCCCTTCCGGGGATGTATTCGACCGTGAACTGATACGGTTGTAAGAGCAATAACCATCTCACTAACCTTGCGTTCAGTTTCTTAGAAGTTGCCAAAAACGTCAGAGGTTGATGGTCGGACTGCACTTTGAACGGTACTCCATACAGATAAGGTTGAAATTTCTGTACCGCCCACACTAGAGCCAGACATTCCCGTTCGACGGTGGAGTAGTTCCGTTCCGCGGGTAACAGTTTTCTACTGGCATATGCCACCGGACATAGCACAGTAGGATCATCTCGCCCTTCCTGCAACAGAGTTGCTCCAATCCCTATGTTACTCGCGTCGGTTCTTAGAACAAACGTTTTCTCCAAATTTGGGAGTTGCAGGACTGGCCTATCCACCAAAGCCTGTTTCAGCTTCCCATAAGCCTCTTCACAGCTCGGAGTCCAGACTATAGGATCTGGCGATCCTTTCTTCAGGGTTTCGGTTAACGGTGCCCCAATTTCGTTGAACTTCGGAATAAATTTCTGGTAAAACCCACACAGAGACAAGAAAGACCTAACATCCTTTTTGGATTTAGGACGGGGTGCGAGTCTGACCTTTTCTACATTCTTTTCTTCCGGTACCAAACCCCCCGGGGTAATAGTATGTCCCAGAAATTCTAAGGAGTGATAGCCAATCATGCATTTGGCTGGACGGGCAGTTAACCCCTCCTCTTTCAATCTTATGAAGATCTGTTCCAAGGATTTCAGGTGATCTTTCAGATTGCCAGACGCGATGAGAATATCATCCATAAACGAGACGACAGAGGGATCCCTTAAAGGGTCTAATAACTTTCTCATCATGCGTGTGAACACACTGGGCGCATTGCTCAGCCCAAAAGGCATCACCTTAAATTCGTAATGGCCGCTTGGAGTACTGAAAGCGAGCAAGGGCCGAACCTCAGGCTTCACAGGGATCTGATAATATCCCCGGCTTAAATCGATTTTTGAAAAGTACTTTGCCCTATTTAATCTGGCAAACAGTTGATTTGTGTTTGGTAACGGCTCAACTTGGAATGTCGTACAACTGTTTAAATGCCTGTAATCAATACATAAGCGGTGTTCCCCGCTTGGCTTCCTCAACAAGACAACCCCGGAATTATAAGGAGAAGTCGAAGGAGTTATGATGTCATCATCCAGAAGCTTCTGGATTTCGGCTTCCAGGGCCTTCTCTTTCGCAAAGGGCACTGGATATATTTTTTGGCGAATGGGGTCTTGGGTAGTCAGAGTCATATCAAACTCGACCAACCCTGTCCGCCCTGGACGATCGGTAAGAATCTGTTGCCTTCTCCAAATCACCCACACACAATACGGCCGATTGCAGGCGCAAACAGAAAGACTCTCACTATGCTGCCTGCTTGTAGAAACCGGGGAGGGGTCTAACAAGGAGGTAGAAGGGAGGGATCCTGGGAACAAAGATTCAGAAACACCACCAGTAGTAGAGACGGTTCTTGTGAACGGACAACCAGTCGAGTGTCTCTATGACACAGGTCTTCAGTTTGAGGCCGTAATTTCATCACACTTAGTGAGCCCAGAGCAGCTAACCGGGGAATCTATTGAGATTCAAACGACAAAGAGTGCGTTAGCGATGTCTCTTCCAATTGCGAAGGTGGACATCAAATCAAAATATGTTACCGGCACTATTCAGGCAGCCGTTCTGATCGATCCTATCTTCCCGATGTACTTGGGTTTCCGCTACGTCTTCCTAGGGATCCCAAACGAACCCATGTACGTAGGGGCGATGCAAACCAGATCTCAATCGGAGGAGGAGCAGACGCAGGCCTTGATCGTGAATCCCTTGCCTGGGGAGTTACGAGCTGCTCAAAGCCAGGATGCTACTTTGCAACCTTGCTTCAACCAGTTGCCAAAAAGTGCTGACCCACCAAGACGGGGTCAGTATTATATGAAGAATCGGTTACTGTACCGGAGAGCCGGAGTGGAGGAACGCCAGCATGGACAGCTGGTAGTTCCTAAGGCTTATCGGGAACAGCTTCTTCATATGGGACACACCATTTCTTTCAGTGGACATACGGGTGTCGGGGCAACACTTCAGCGCATTTCCTGCCATTACTACTGGCCAGGAATGACTGGAGATGTGCGTAGGTACGTCAAGTCGTGCCCAGAGTGCCAGCGTGTGGCACCAAAACACTGGACGGCTCCGGTAGTCTTGGGTGATATGCCCATTATGAACTCTCCTTTCGAGAGAGTTGCCATCGATCTGGTTGGTCCTCTTCCTCGGACTAGGAAGAGGAATATGTATATTCTGACGATGGTGGATTGCTGTTCCATGTGGGGCGAGGCGATACCGTTGGCCACCATCGACTCTAAGCGAGTGGCTGATGCACTGATGGAGACTTTTACTCGGTTGGGATTTCCAAACCAGATCCTAACGGACAATGGGTCTCAGTTCTGTGGTAAGCTGATGGAGGAAGTCTTTCGTATCTTCCAGACTAACCACATTCACACAAGCCCATACCACCCTCAGTCTAATGGGCAAGTAGAGAGGTTTAATGGTACCTTGATGACCATGCTTAGGAAGCTGGCTCAAGAGAAACCAGACAGATGGGATGAATATATCCCAGCCGCCTTGTTCGCCTATCGGGAGGTTCCCCATGGGTCAACCGGGTTGCCACCAGCCACTCTATTATTCGGGAGGCCAATCAAGGGTCCCTTAGAAGCCTTATTGAGATGTTGGACAGAGGAGGAGACTTCCGAAGAGGTGGTATCTTCCTACAAATACGTCGAGGAGTTAAAGAAGAAACTCCAGACAGGTTGGGCTTTGGCGGCTCAGAATCTGAGAGCGGCCAGAAAGAGACACGCGCCCTACTACAATAGAAGGACGAAAGATAGGTCTCTTAAGGTGGGGGATCGGGTTCTGTTGTTACTTCCAGTAGGTTCCAATAAACTCGAGATTGGTTTGCAGGGGCCTTTCCCGGTGGAAAGGGTTGTGTCCCGTACCAATTATGCTATCCGGATCAGGGGGAAATCTAAAATCTTCCACATTAACCTCCTCAAAAAATATGAGGAACGATCCGATGGTACTTCTCTCCAACTCATGACTATGGCGGTCGCGATGGAAACTGAATCGGGCGAAGACGCGGATAGGGAGTATCCTTTACACCCTGGGGAACCCGATAAGGATGTACATATAAATCCTGATCTGTCGGCTGATGAGGTAAAGCCATAGGAAGAAAGATAGCCCCCCCCCCCCTTATCCGCCGCCAAGAATAAGCGACATCATCTGGGAAAAGATATTGCCCCGATTTGTTCCCCCGCCATGCCCAGATCTAGACGCTTAGACAAATTGGCAAGACTGCCGTTTCACCAAATCGTCTCATTATTTGAGACGACCAAGCTTAATATGCCCAGGTCTGGCAGGACCTATTAATCTAAAATTACTTTTCATATCCCAGCAGTAGGATGCGGCACTTTATCTGTAAAATCCTTTAAAACTTCAATACATTGTGCCGACCACAACCGACAAGGTTGACAACGGACATTTCACGCCCAAACCATTACCCTAGGTCATATTTGGTGCAAGGCGCGCCATTGGGTTTTCCCGAAGAACAGATAGATTTCAAAGTATTCGTGTCAAATGCTAGGGTTATGAAAGTACCCCAGAGAATCCCACTCCGAAGGAATTGAGCGGATAGGTATGAGGACATGGGCCACTGGGGTTTCGCTACAGCATGAATGAATGAATGAATAAATGAAGAAATGATTCAGTGAATGAATGCATGTTTAGATGGTTAAGATGGTTTACATGGTTAATAAATGAATGCATGAATGCATGATTAAGTGAATGAATCGATGGATGTATGACTGAATGAATGAATGAAGGATAAATAAATACATGAATAAATAAATGAATAAATGACTGATTAGATGGATAAATAAATGATTAAATGAATAAATGAAGGACTGAATGAATGAATCAACTATAACAAGAATAAATGAGTGGGTGATTAAATTAATAAATGAATAATTTAATGAACGAATGAATTAATTGATGTAAATAGAAGAAATAGGTGGGATAAAAATGGAAGTATACGATGTTCAGAGGCAAATTTGTGGCCGCTGAAAAGGACAAATGAAACATGTTTAACAATGTTTCAGCTCACCGAACCGTTAAGCCCGCTGTCAGCAAAGGGTAATTCATTACTGGAATAAAGTGTTTTCAAATTGATTTATTTTCTGGTTTATTACAAAGTCTGTAAAGCATCTGAGATATTTCGTTTGTTTTTAAATTGTATCATTCACTCTCCTCTCTCTCTCTCTCTCTCTCTCTCTCTCTCTCTCTCTCTCTCTCTCTCTCTCTCTCTCTCTCTCTCTGTGTCTATGTGTGTGTGTGTATGTTTGTGTGTGTGTCAGTGTGAGTGGTGTCTTTAAATGACACTGGTCTTCTCTTATCATTCACCCTTTGAACATGCGTTGCTTGCTTCTATTTCACATCCATTTTTCACTTCTGTATGTGCATGTATCTCTCAAATATTCTTTATTATATACATATGCGTCTGTCTATGTGTGCTCTTTTCTCTCTCTCTCTCTCTCTCTCTCTCTCTCTCTCTCTCTCTCTCTCTCTCTCTCTCTCTCTCTATCTCTCTCTCTACTGCTGTGTAAGTCTCTTTCGCTCTGTGTGTGTTGTGTATATATGTGTATTTTTCACACTTTTATATATCCTGTCCTCTATCTTCTGTCAAACTTCGTGAGCATATCTATCTGTCTTCTACTTTAATATTTGGTATTCGTCTATAATTGTGTATGCTCGTTATATCTGTGTTTGTGCATGTATTCAATAGCCTTTGCTCTCTCTCTCTCTCTCTCTCTCTTTCTCTCTCTCTCTCTCTCTCTCTCTCTCTCTCTCTCTCTCTCTCACGTAGACACTCCCTCTCTCCCTCTGTGTATCTTCTGTGTAAATCCTAACCCAACACTGTCACTCTCGTTATCATGTGTTCTCTCTTTGTGATTCTTTCTATTATCAGTGTCCTTACCTCTCTCTCTCTCTCTCTCTCTCTCTCTCTCTCTCTCTCTCTCCTGTTCTCTTTTTATCTCCTCTCTCTTTTCCCGCTCTCTCGCTCGCTCTCTCTTTCTCTCACCCCTCTCTCGGTCATTTTCTGTTTGCTTCTCAGAATGGCCTTCTCTACTGTCTGTTTTGTAGTACTTTTTCCTATCTCGTTATATTTGTGTGTGAAGTCGTAGATTGCTATTTTAGTACCTCTTCTACCAGCCTCTATCTCTCATACCCTCTTTTTTTATACATCTATGCTATCTTCTTCTCTGTCTTTCTCTTCTCTTCTCTTCTCTTCTCTCTCTCTCTCTCTCTCTCTCTCTCTCTCTCTCTCTCTCTCTCTCTCTCTCTCTCCCTTTCCCCCCGAGTGTTACACTTCATTGTTTGCTTGTCCATTGTTTTCTTGTCTGTCTCCGCCTCAGTGCCTCTGTATATTCATATATCGTCTTCATCCCCTGATTCTCACATATTATAGGTCTAAAACCACAGAGGGACATGTTGCCAGTTTTCCCTTCACTTAGCCAGACGACGAGCCCAGGCTTCGAACCTTCGTCCTACCGCGCTCATGACATTATCAGCCTAGCTCCCTATCAACTATGTCAACGGCCCAGCTAATATCAAATGTGTCGAAAACATATACAATTTCGAAAGACATTTATCCTTGGGCCCCACCTCTTGTGCTTTCCCTCAAAAACACGCTACTTGGAGCAGCCTGCGTCGGTGACCAATCAATTCGAATATTGAATTCATCAAATGTATATAACAGAAAGAAAAACTGAGAAGTAAGCAAGCTAGGAACATGTTAAGGACAGGCCAAACACGAAAACTCCATCATACAAATGAAGACATGTCTTGGAAATTTGTTTCACGAAGAAGAAAACAAACAAACAACGTGAAACGGGAGGTAATCAAATGAAATAGAAGCCTATATATAGAAATGAATTGCAAAATGTATATCTCACATACCACGTGGCCTTGTGGAATAAATAAAACTGGCTTGGTGACAACTTTCCAATGAGCCCAATGGTGTTGAAGTTGTTGTACTGTTTATTAAAATAATGTTGTCTTACTAGGAAATGCGTGGAAGTGAAAAATAATTAAAAGTAGTCCAAAGCTTAGATTATTATACTGTACCAGTAATTCAGTACTTCATTATGGATCGGAGATATTTCAGAATGATAGGACACACTTTTGGATAGGACATACATTTGTATAGGACATACATTTGGATAGGACACACATTTGTATAGGACATACATTTGGATAAGACACACATTGAAAAGAACCTCATTATAGTATAACTGGAAAGCTCTTTCCCTAGAACCTTTAGTTCAACCGAAACAGAAGGAGATCTGAAACCACTCGGAAAATATAATAAGAGACAGATATGAATAATATTGGGAGGCTATGTCGGGAACTACAGGAGATAGCAACACACGGGGCGGCTTGGTGTGATGGGTTGAGGGCCAGAATGCCGATGGAATTATAAATGACGGATGACGAAGAATGATCTCTTTTGCACAATACTATGATATCTAGATAGTGATGGAAAAAGCGTATGAAATGACCGTATGTGCTTAAATGATCACCACTATGCCATACAAGTTAGTTGCATAGACTTCACAATCAACCCCAGCATTGTTTGGCTGTTTGGGTTTTCTTGGCAAGTTTACGTTAAGTGGTATGCCATTGATTTCTAAACGATAGGCACGCATATTCTTGTATGAAAATCAACGCAAGGCTGTTTCCTGCCCAATAGCAAATGCAGGATTACGAATTGCTTAAAGGACGGTGTTTATTGCAGGAAAGCATGGCATATGATACCACAAAATTTTGTCTGAGAATGGAGATAAAGGCAGTCATACCGGCGGGGTGGTAGTTGGGGGGGGGGGGGCAGACAAAACACACATGTCGTGATTGTAACGGGCTCGCAGAGCATGCTGAGAAAAGTGAGGACAGGTATGTTTCGTGCAGATCGACATGCTTCAATTAAAAAATAAAATGTAGGAAGCATCTTTGGATCCATTCCCAATGATATGCTGGTGTGGTGTCAACACGAGCGGGTGGGCACGTGCCATGCGTCGCAGGACTGATAATACAGTAATCGGGAAGTAGAAAAGGATAGTGCACATTGAACGCACAAAAGCTGACTTGGTGATAAAAAAGGTCACAAAGAAAGAGACGGGGACCAGGAGGATGGAAAGAAGACTGTTATGATGAGGACAAGATCTAGTGAAGAGAATGCATATAATTAAGGAGAGGAAGAAGGAAAGAAGGAGAAGAGACGGATTATAATATGAATATGATTCAGCACTGAGTATAGACAGACGTGAGTAATCAAGTCTAAAGGTTTTAGGAGATTTAATAATAGATAGGAATGTTGTTACGAATGATTATAATATGACAACTGACATGTCTGTATTAATTGTAGTCTTGGTAAGGGAGTGTGAGTAGGGATGACAGACTGTGTGATGGCACAATTATGCCTGCAGGTCATCTGTTTCACGAGATGCTGTCAGAAATAAATCCTCGGCTAAAGATTAAGACATTCTGTCAGTGTTATATGTATTATAATTAAACAGTTCGTTACAAAGTTCCAGTTCTTGTATTTGAGAAGGATACTAGACAATTGAAGCCAAACTTGCCAATGGAGAACAATCAAGATATAGAAGAATATATATAGTTACTCCGTGGCAACCATTGGGGCTCGTCCGGGATGATACTAGACCCAGAGGATAAGATGAATGCCCGTTCAGGCAGAGACTAAGCCCGAAAGATAAATAGTGAAGCTAGTGACAGTGTACGAAAATTACAGTCGTTCCATAGGAAAACTTACTCAGAGCTACAAGAAATATGATATGTACATCACGCTGAATAAAAATATATCCCATCTTTGGAAGATTTTTATGGACCTCATTGGACTACATTGTTTTGGATGAATAATTATGCAATATTTTAAGGTGTACCTTATGTTAATAGTAGACACACACAGAAGTCATTTTTAATTCTGAGGACACGAGACATTTGATAGGCAGGCATTAATACGTGGATGTAGCCTACAGTCGCCAATACACAACGTCAATTTACGGCAACCATTGTAACGCTATAACGAACACTATTTATAGGGTGTCAGACATTTTGCATTCCAGAAAGCAGATTACAGCGGTGATCAGCAGTTTCGGGATTTACCAGCTGACCTACAGACGAGTGAACCTGACAGCGGCCGGTACCTGAAGAGGCTTTTCATCCTGTCTAAAGAACGACATCATGGTGACAGAGGACAGTAGCTGAAAGAGCAAGTACTAACATCTGCAGATCACTACGAACAAGGACAGGAGCAGATACATAAGGTGCTAATCTTTTTAGATTGTCGGTGTAATTTGATCTGTATCACGCATATTTATAATATTATTTTATATATATTGATAATAATATTGTTGTAAGTTAGTACACAACAATTTAAATTAGTGTACATTAAGTATGTCCACGTTAGGGGAGTTCATTGCCTTAGGGGAAAAGTGCGGCTTAACTGGACCCGAACTAATAGCTTGGGCTGAGGCCAAGTTGTCCTATTTTCAAATACAGAAGAGGGATGAGAGAGCAGCAGCTAGGGAGGCCAGAGAAGCACAAGAAGCAGCAGCTAAAGAAGCCAGAATTGCACAAGAAGCAGCAGCTAAAGAAGCCAGAATTGCACAAGAAGCAGCAGCCAAGGAAGCTAGAGAAGCCAGAGAATTGGAAAAAGAAAGGATGTTGACTCTAGAAAAACAGAGGGAGAGAGAAATAGAATTGGAAAAACAGAAAATACAGAAAGAAATGGAATTACAGAAACAAAAGATGGAGAGAGAAATAACTGGAAAAACAAAAATTAGCTCTCTAGGAGAAAACACTTGAGTTTGAGCGGGACAAGTTAGCGGCCGAACAAATATTAAAAGACAAAGAGGTTGAGGGAAATATTAAGGTAAAGATGTTGGAGATGGAGAAAGAGGCAGAAATATCCAAGAATAAGTTGGCATGCAAAGCGCTGGATCCTGCCAAAAGATATCAAGGGATTATTAGAAATTTTTCCCAAGGAGATTCAATTTCTGCATGGCTGATTAATTGTGAAGTCCTCTTGACTCATTACGAGGTACCGTCTGACCAGGGGGAGTATTACTTCATAGGCACTTATCTGGGGAGCCTTTAAAGGTAATCGAGCTCATACCTGAACAACGACGCACAGATTACCAATACATGAAACAACGATTATTAGCACATTTCTCATTGGACACTGCAGGTTTACGTACAGCATACAAGACACTTGGACCTAAATCAAATCAAACTTTTTTTAGATTTCGTGTCTGAAAAGACATTACTGTTTGACAGGTGGCTGAAATCGGCTGAGGTAGGTAGGGATTTTGACAAAATTAGAGACCTGATGCTCAGGGATAAACTTATCTCCGCAGTACCACAAACAATGTCACCATTCCTTATAGAACAGAAGTGTGATTCAGTAGCAGAACTGGAAGCCAGGGGGGAGTCATTTTTCAACGCCCATAAGACGTTTTTGCAGAGAGTACTCAACCAGAACTTGTCATTGGAGCATCCGCCAGAGTTTCTAGTCACAGATATGACAATTCGCAGAACAAATTTCAACGTCAGGACAAATACAGACAGAACAAACAATGGTCTAATACAAAAAAAGGTTTAACATTCCAGTGAAAGTTTTGTCGACGCATGCACGGAACATCAGATATGTGTGATTCCAACCCGAATTATGAATCGTATATAAAAGAGCTAGCTACGAAACGTAACCATAAATATGCAGACTACAAAAACAACTTAAAATGTTTCGCGTGCAATAGTTTTGGTCACGGGGTCAAGTCATGTAGATTGCGACAGATGACTAAAAATGCATGTTTAGCCTATGTGATTTCAAGTAGCGACGACGAGGAACAGCAATACGAGAGCGCGTCTGGCAAGTATGCACGACCGGAGAACAATCCAAACAGAGCATATGTACAAGAAGCAAACTCCGCTTACATAAACGGTGGAAGACTCAACGTTGAACGTGCAATTGTCAATGGATTAGCAGTCAGAATGGTGAGGGACACGGGGACCTCGATTATTGGATAGGACAGAAAACTAGTCAAAGAGGAGGATTACACCAATGAGAAAGTGATATGTAGAACATTTGGTGGATCGCTAGAACAATTTGATGTGGCATGGACAGACATCAATTGCCCATACTATTAAGGACGTGTAACAGCGGCAGTACTACCACAACCAACGACGGAACTAATTGTGGGAAACATTCCTGGAGTAAAAGAGTGTACCGCCCAAGAGGTTGAACAATGGGAAAAGGATAATATGAAAATACATGAAGGAAATTACACAGAATTAATTTTCCCAACAGAAGACAAAAAGATACCAGTCGCAAGCGATGATTTAGAACCAAACATGTATGAAATGAAAGAAAACTACACGGGAAACCAAAAGCAAACCAGTCAAGCATTGGACACGGAATTGACATATAGTAGTAAAGACAGTACACAAAAGACATCCCATAACAATATACAAGAGTTAACACAGTCAGAAATTACTTGGGATTCATTACCAATAAGATCGAATTTAACTCAAGCAGAACGTAAGAAAGTTGAATTTGGTATTGAAAATTTTAGACGTATTAGTCCTTCATTTAGTGACAGCACAGCAATGATTAAACAATTCTTTACACCATATTTAGATAATAGTAAGGTAGATCATATACATGGAGGTGCAGCTGGAGGATATGAGTCGAGCTCAGACGACGAGGTGTCATACAGAAAGAACAACATGCAACAACGTCGGTTGAAAAAGACAGCCAAACCACGACAAACAGATATGGCAGATTATACAAAATCAAACTGGCATGAAGAAACTCCACCAAAGATGTCACAAACCCATTATACCAACACAAACACTTTACTAACAGAATGGAAACAACAAAGAGTTTCCGAAACTCAAATTGACAAAAGAATACGGGATGTGAAAATAAGGAATTGGAATCGGTATTGGAAATATCTAGGTTTGTCCGATGAAGAACGGAAGGAAAGAACACGTCAAATAGATGATTATAAATCAGTAACAACATATGTCAAACAGGAAGATGAAAATCACTGCCCAGTTCTACACATTAAAGAAACATAGATCAAATAGATTAAAACAATTCAAGACAGATACATACATTAGATTCACATGCAATACACACAGCGACAGTGGAGTATTGTAGTTTTGAACACTGAATTATATCTTTATAAATCTGTCGAAATTCTTCTGTCTATAAATTTCACTTATATTCTAATTAAACGACACAATACATATACAGCTAGTTACAGATACAATTTTTACGATTTAGGAAGTACAATTCATTACGAGCACGTAATACGTCAAACACATATAACATATCAATCAACCATATACACCACAGTACGTCAATAATATATACATACAATACAACAATTCACATGGTCGATCAGCTTGTACACATCATCCACAATATTTTATTACTGTTGAAAATGAAATTCATGAAAATAAATTGAAAAAAAAGATGAATTCCTGAAGAAAAAAAAAATTTAAATAAATTCAGAAAAAACGAAAAAAGATGAATTCCTGAAAAACAAAAAAAATCAAGACAATGAAAAAAATAAAGTCATGAATGAAAAGAATAAAAAAAAAATGATTGAAGAAAAAAAAGAAAAAAAAAAAGAAAAGACATGACAAAACAATTGAAAAGACAAACAATAGAAAAGAACAAGATTTGTCATTATTTCGTTTAATGCATTTTTCAGTATTACATGATGTATTATTATTATTTTATCATGACAATACACATATATTATGCACACTTTCACACAAATTCCACAGGTTTAGTAAACAAAATAGGTAGGGCACATGATGCAAAGGTTACTACTGATTTAATTTATGAAGAAATTAGATTAATTTTGATTATTCGGTGATTTTATTTCAATTGTATTAATGCATGGGTTATAACTGTAAGATGCATTTATTCTCATGAACAGGATGAATGGGAATGAAAGGAATATTAGCTATCTAGGTGATTAATTTAATATTGCTATTATTATGTGATAGAGTAGGATTAAATATTGCAGGTGAATATTAGGCAGCTATACTTATAAGCCACAAAGGTCAACGAAGAATATACAGTAACAACATTAGAAAGTGCCGACATTGATATGCACATATGAAAACCCCACATGAAGCGTTACACGAAACAGTCGAAGTCGAAGCACAGAAGTTACGTCAACTGTAGTCAGGTCATACACACAGTGGAGCATGAGAAGGTCAACTATGATTATGCACAGGGAAGGCAAGAGCGATTCACTTAACAATGATGTCAGTGGAGGCTGGATGTAATGAACACACACATTTAAGGAGCCACTAAGGATGTCCGGGGAGACATTGGGACTTAGTGATGCTGGACTTCAATTCTCTGGGATAAAAAGGAGTTTGGGAGCCACACATTGTCTACGGGGATAGATGTGAGATGTGTCCGATTTATAAAAAAAATTAATTTTTTTTTGGTGATGATGTTCATAACAGTTCAACTATTCACAATAGAATAGGTTATAAGGATAAGGGATACGCTTTATTGCAGAGACACGGACAGTTATGTGCGACCTTTAGTGAACAATGTAGACGGATATGTGCGACCTTTAGTAGACAATGTAGACGGAGATGTGCGACCATAGACCAATATGACAGTTATGTTCGACTACTGCGACTCATGTCACAGACTGGAAGACTGAGTTTATAGGTAAAATGTCTAAGACATTTTAAATTGACAGGGGGGCATATGTGCCATGTGTCGCAGGACTGATAATACAGTAATCGGGAAGTAGAAAAGGATAGTGCACATTGAACGCACAAAAGCTGACTTGGTGATAAAAAAGGTCACAAAGAAAGAGACGGGGACCAGGAGGATGGAAAGAAGACTGTTATGATGAGGACAAGATCTACTGAAGCGAAGGAAGAGAATGCATATAATTAAGGAGAGGAAGAAGGAAAGAAGGAGAAGAGACGGATTATAATATGAATATGATTCAGCACTGAGTATAGACAGACGTGAGTAATCAAGTCTAAAGGTTTTAGGAGATTTAATAATAGATAGGAATGTTGTTACGAATGATTATAATATGACAACTGACATGTCTGTATTAATTGTAGTCTTGGTAAGGGAGTGTGAGTAGGGATGACAGACTGTGTGATGGCACTATTATGCCTGCAGGTCATCTGTTTCACGAGATGCTGCCAGAAATAAATCCTCGGCTAAAGATTAAGACATTCTGTCAGTGTTATATATATTATAATTAAACAGTTCGTTACAAAGTTCCAGTTCTTGTATTTGAGAAGGATACTAGACAATTGAAGCCAAACTTGCCAATGGAGAACAATCAAGATATAGAAGAATATATATAGTTACTCCGTGGCATGCTTCAATTAAAAAATAAAATGTAGGAAGCATCTTTGGATCCATTCCCCATGATATGCTGGTGTGGTGTCGACATGAGCAGGTGGACACGTTGGCTGGGACTGCACCCCTGGGTGGGATATTGGTGTCCGATAAGGCAGGCATGATCTGGGTCCTTTGGCATGTGCATAGTGTGGAAGAAAAGATGTATCATGGTAGCCTAGAGAGAATGGTGCGGCAGGAAATGACCGGAGGTTCCGACCGATACTCAGTACTCCGAGGAAAGGTCAGATGGGTATAAAATAAGATTTTAACTGGTACCATTAGTACTCGGACTCCTCGGTGACTATTGACGATGGGGAAGAAGCACTTATGTGAATATTCCGAGCGCTGTGATGCCGGTTCTTGACTCAACTCAACTACTCTAAAACATACATGTATTATGTGAGATTCAAATATGTATGACTTCTCTTGTCAATGTTAACAGATACCTCTTTTGTCTACGCAGGTTTATTTTTAACCCTTCGAAAATAAGGTTTATTTGTTCGTTCTTTCGAATATTAATAAGACGTAAAGATAACGATGATATAACCTCTGTTATAGAGCCTTACAGGTTTGAGGTCAGCGGCAGACGATTTGGAAGCAGACCACCTCCACCTCATAATGGTATGAGCGTCGGTCGTATAGACAACAACGGGAAACTGAAATTTTGCATATCCTTTTCATGAGGTTTCTGTAAACCCCAAGTTGATTTTCTAGGCAACTTTACGTTCAGAAATGTGTCATTGCTTTCTATATGATATGTCAACGTTCTAGGCCAACTGACCGGTTTAGGGAATGAACCCCTACCTCGTCGTCAACGCACAGAAAGCGCTCTTAAAATTTCGTCTAGTCAACGTAAGATTGCCTAGCAAAATCAGAAAAAGCCAAAACATGCTGGGTTAACACGACGTTTAATGCACGTCCAGTAATGGATATGTAACTAAATTTAATCAGGCCTTCAAATAGTTACGTTATTTGATGGTAATTAAAACAAATGCGTCCGGTGAGATGAGTTGAGGTGAGTTGAGCTAAGAACCGACATCGCAGTACTCAGAACATTCCCTTACGCACCCCGTTCCCTCTTTCAACAGTTAGCGAAGAGTCACACTACTAATCATTCTTACCGCTATCTGATTTAAAGCATTCCACGTCTTCCCACTCGGTTTTGAGATTCTTGCAGAACCTCTGCCGATCTCCCACAATCTTATTCTTTCCACATACGGGTTCTCAATCTGTACCCCCACCTTCTCCGTCTGATCGTACAGGCGCACGACCACCTCTCCCTTGACCATAGGTCATCTACTACGTAGAGGTGAATTCCCTGCCATCATATCAGCCTGTTCATTGGCCACACTCCCGCATGGCCAGGGCAAAAAATCCATACATTTCTCACAATATGTGACCTCTGAAGTGAGGTAAACGACTGTTGAACAGTATTCAGACGTTTACGTATCTGCTGACAACGCTAAATGCTCGACAGTTACATAGTCCTCTTTACTCTCACTTTCCGTTAATCACCATCCGTTAATTTATTAATTCGCTCTTGGAAAAAACCACAGCTAGCTTCCCAACATTTGTCATGTAAAAATAGTCCATCTATAATATTAATGCGCAAATAGACGAGATCACTCTCATTAAAGTAAAATATTTAAGCCGTAAACATCAACAGGATAACGTGATCTACACGTGGAAATTGTCAAATCAGTAAAGTGCAAGATTCAACATTTATATCAACCCTCCACGACTACGTTTATTTTCGCTGTGGAATTTACATATTATCATCGGCAATCTAAACCGACCATTAGATAACATCAATTAGAGAGACATCAGGGAATTCAATTCACTATCGCATGAGAAGACACTGTCTGCAGGCATGGCAAGTAATAAATACATTGTGGAGGAGATGAAAGAGCGAGTTTTATGGCCCAGAAACGGATAAAGCCTCGAATGAACAATGTCAATGGCGTCCATCTATATCAGGACAGACAATGGTTGATATCAATGGATAACTTCGAGGTTGTTTGTTGAAAAATTTAATATAGGATGTGCGTGTTTCAGGTTTATTGACAACCAGGTCAGGAAGGAACCGACGATGTAGCACGACCACGAGCGGATTATAATTTTAGCTATGGTCGATTTATTTTTCATTGTGAATATTCTGTGTAAGCGACTTGTTGATAGATGCGGCTCGCCTCGCCTACTGCTCTGCGATGTCCAGAATTGTAATCACCCTCCCCAGAATTGTAATCACCCTCCCCAGAATTGTAATCACCCTCCCCAGAATTGTAATCACCCTCCCCAGAATTGTAATCACCCTCCCCAGAATTGTAATCACCCTCCCCAGAATTGTAATCACCCTCCCCAGAATTGTAATCACCCTCCCCAGAATGAGTCCTAGAGACAACATGTATTATCATCCACATTGTGTGTGTGTTAGTATGTTCTCGTGAGTGTTTTTGAGCTGAGTTGAGTTGAGTTGAGCTGAGTTAAGAACCAACATCACTGCACTCAGGACATTCCCATACGTACTCCGTCCCCTCGTACAACAGTCAGCGAAGAGTCATACTACTAATCGTTCCCACCGCTATCCGATTAAATATTCTCCTGGTCTTCCTTCTCAGTTTTGAGATTCTTCCAGAACCCCTGCCGATCCCCCGAAATCTCATTCTTTCCACATATGGGTTCTCAATCTGACCCTCCTCCTTCTCCACCTGGTCCCACAAGCGCACGAACACCTCCCCCTTATCCATAGGCAAACTAACACCAAGAGGTGCATTCCCTGCTAGCCTATCAGCCTGTTCATTCTCCCGTACCCCCGCATGGCCAGGGCAAAATGTCCATACAATTCTCACAATCTGTGACCTCTGAAGCGACGAGAGCCATTCCACACGAAACATTCCTTTCTCCACCTTACTAAGCATACACTTTGAAACCGTAATGAATACAACGTGTGTTGCAGTGGTCTCCTCTAGCCACCGGAATGCCTCTGTTACTGCCTCCACCTCCATTCTCATGCTGGAGGTCGTAGTCTCATATGCCAGACTATCCTTTTTCAAGACTCGTCCATTAGCCTTTGCAATAAAGCCCCAGCCACTACGTCTGTTTCTCACCACTGACCCATCGGTGTAGATAACTATGTCACCTTGATGTGTGTTGCTCTCGATCAGTTGTTGCACTTCAAACTCAGTGCAGCCTGCTGCCCATTCTCTGCACTCACGACCCAGTGTTATCATTACATTGTGCCAGTCCGTGATGTCTTCTGGACCTTCAACCCACTCTCTTTCACGATTGATGGTCCCTAGATCATACACCTGACGTATATAAAGTTCCGCCTGTGCCTTCCAGGACCTGCCTCGTCTTAGTCTATGACCTTTGACCATATCCATAGCTGCTTGCAGCGGGTGATCCCTATCTGCGGCAACTCTCAGGTACCATTTAGCCTGAAGGACCCTATGTCTATCCGTCATTGTTGGCAGCACCAGTATATGCATCATGCATATAATTGGTGTGTCCTTTGTGCACCCCAGGATTAACCGCATGGCAGCATACTGTATGCGCTCCAACCTTTCAAGCTGGCTCTTTGATACTGTCAGCAGCCCCAAACCATACTCAATGACAGAAATTATTAACTGCTGAAAGAGCCTGTACAGCATCATCTGATCTACCCCGGTTGCTGCCATAGCCCTCAATGCATTAAGTCCGTTACCAGCCTTCACCACCAAGGCATCCACATGATCCTTAAAAGACAAACACCTGTCAAAGTTGATACCCAAGTACTTCCATTTACTCTCTCGACTAAGGGGACATCCATTCAACATAATACCTGGGACATCTGCCTTCACCATCCGGTTATCCAGGGAGTACCACACAACCGATGCCATGTCTGGGTGTATAATGGCCCCTGCGTCCCTGCACCACTCCGCCACCCTGTTTACTGCCAACTGTAAGTCTTTCGCCAAACTGGCCCTGTCTCTGCCCTGTTTGTACACCGGCACATCATCTGCAAATGTTAAGATTCTTCCCACACCTGGCGTCTCAATAGCTGCGATTTTGCTGGTGTAGACATTAAAGAGCACTGGGGACAAGGCAGATCCCTGCGGCAACCCAGGTGTAATAGTACAGGGCTCAGAAGTCCAGGAACCCATGCGCAGTGCAACCTTACGCTCATAAAGAACTGCCGCAACCCATCTAACAAGGCAAGGGCAGACTTCCATATCAAACAGTGTGTTTATTAACCGATCATACCTGACCCTGTTATACGCATCCTCCAGGTCAAGAGCTACCGCCACTGTCTCCTGTTTATCCTGGAAGCCCTCGTAGACATCAAATGCAAAAGTCGCAGCATTGGCCGTGGTGTCCTTCCCAGGCCGGTAACTCCCGAGTCCTTGGGGAAGCAGATTGCGACTTTCCAAATGTCGCTGGAGCCTGCGTGCTACTATCTTTTCGAGGACTTTGCCATATGTGTTTTGCAGGGGTATGAATCGATATCCATTCTTGTTGGTTTAGATCTTCTCTGTATTCTAAGGCGCCCCAAGAGCGAAGAGTGGTCGCGCTCATAACTGAGTGCACTGTGAGCTCTTATAGTCCTAACTGTGCTGGACTTAGGTATCAGCACATAACATTGGAGGTGGTCAACTCCATGGTCTCCAAGGACGCTCCATTTTATATCTGATGCCAGGAATGAGGCACTGGAACCTCTTGCCCCCGGGTAGACTAGGCCCGTTAGCTATTACAGCTGCCAATCTAGGAGATGGAAAACTCCGATTATAAAACCCCAAGTTTAAGGTGGCCCGACGTGCAGAGAACTGAATGGCCACGGATGAGCTGGTCGTGAACGTGGAACGTCTGGTATGCGGGCGGGGCAACGCCAGGCGTATGGACTCCTGAGGGACATCCCCTGACCCTTCCTTAGCAGGCATGCTCTACTAGGGTGACCGATTATATCCTGCCATCCTATCTAACCAACTATGAATAATACAAAGAATTATCGCCGAAGCAACGGAGTACGTGCTTTGTGCTCGATACCTTTGACAACAGCCAGCGGGGAGAGAATCAAGCGGAGGAGAAGAGGTAGGGGAGAGGGGGTAAGGAAAAGGAAGAAGAGGGCTGGAGCCAGAAGGGGTAGAAGAAAAACGGATCCGTTGGGACTAAAAAATGTACCGGTTGGGTATAGGAATTGCCGTAGTGCAAAGCAACGAGGTCCAATACTGGAGAAACTGGTCTACGATTTTAATGTTCTGATGTAACAAGAGCTGAATACAAACTCTTTTAAGTGCCCTGGCTATACATGTTACATCAACCCAACTGGACAAGGAAGACATGGGCAGGCTCTGGTGGTCAAGGATGGTTTACAACATTCAATAATGGATATGACCAGCTCCGTGGCCGAGGGGTTAGCAGCTTTCTCCGCTAACCCCGAATACTCTCGTCACGTGACGCGACGAGAATTAGCAGTGGTTCGAATCGCAAAAGTGACTTATGAGAGTATGGTGCCGGTCGCTCAGAAAGTCGTGGAGTGCTGATGAGCGTAATCTAGCCTAGGAATCAACATACAGCTGAAAGATGCTGGTGTTGACCGCAATATCCTGAAACAGGATGGAAACGCGGAAAAAAAAAAAAAAAAAAAAATAATGGATATGAGTGGATGAGCTGATCAGGAGAGTAAAGAGGTTCAGGGAATGCGGATACAAATCGGCCGAAAAAGCTGGAACCTGATAAATGTTTTTGTGGTTGAGTATGTATGTGTGTTTGAGTGTAGGTATGTGTGTGTGTGTGTGTGTGTGTGTGTGTGTGTGTGTGTTTGTGTGTATATGTGTCTGTGTGTATGTGTGCTTGTATGTATATATGTTTGAGTGAATGTGTGTATGTCTGTTTGTGGATATGTTTATGTGTGTGTGTTTGTGTGTATGTGTGTGTATGTGTGTGTATATGTAGTCCGAAGACTGGTATATGCAATTCCACTACACATGATGCGTTATACCTGCTCAAACACAATTCCTGGGATATTATTGTGGTAGCTTCTTCTTGTCTTCGTGGTCCTCATTAGTCGCGTGTCCACTGTATTGATTGTATTGTGAGTAGCGTTTCTAGTTTTTGTAATCTTAGCAGTGGGGATGATTCTTACGACCTCCTCGTTACGATACCCTTTTGCGTGAGATTTGTTGCGGACATGCTATTTCACTTCATTGCTACACGTAACTGATACAAGGGACTTCATTTTATTCCGCTTTATTTATATAAAGAAATTATTCATGTAGATATTTATGAAACATTTAAATCAGTGTATCTACACCAGTAAGAGAGCACAGATAACAATATCAAGATACTCACTCGTGCTCATCCTTTATCTTCTTCCCCTTCCCATTTCCTTCTCCTTTCCTTTCTTCTTCTTCTTCTTCTTCTTCTTCTTCTTCTTCTTCTTCTTCTTCTTCTTCTTCTTCTTCTTCTTCTTCTTCTTCTTCTTCTTCTTCTTCTTCTTCTTCTTCTTCTTCTTCTTCTTCTTCTTCTTCTTCTTCTTCTTCTTCTTCTTCTTCTTCTTGTCTTCCCAAGATAACTTTTACGACATTGCTACAACAATGCACCTATTTCTGAACATCCATTGTTATCCCCATGTTAATTATTACGGGTCACAAACATTATCATGTTAATTTACGAACCGAACATTTTCCGCTGTCATTGTTTCCAACAAGCAGAGCCATTGTTTCTTGTCGTGTTGTGAAAGAACGAAGCCACAGACGCATGCACATAAATAATGTTTTTAATGTTCGCCGGCATTCTTTTACAATCCCTCCTACTCAATTATCGATGATTTATGAACGGCGTGTCCTGTCTCACAATGAAAAGAGATGGAAAAGGAAGAAAAATAAAGCATCAACATGTTGAATTATGCACCGTTTGCTCACAGCCAGGCTTTTACCATGATTATCTCATCAATTTGTTCATGTGGCCCCGCTGACATACTTTCACTGTGGCACGGACAGCAAGAAGAATATGTCGTAAGGTTTACATGATCATGGGCAGGCGAGAGAGATCTTATGCTATTAATGCAAATCCCGTTTTGTAAACTTGTGAAAGATGACTTTGTTTGTCCCAATGACCTTATACAGCAAATCCAATTTTGGAAACTTGTGAAAGAAGACGTTGTTTGTTCCAGTGTCCCTAAAAACGAAGGAATTAGCGTCGCTACAGAGGTTGTCACAAGTGGGAATATTGAATTGGCATGGTCGAGGCTGAATGCGATATTAGTTGATACCTTGAGGTAGATTGGTGATATATAGCCATACGTAGGTGGAACAATCTGTGGGTATATCATCATCATCATCATCATCATCATCATCATCATCATCATCATCATCATCATCATCATCATCATCATCATCATCATCATCATCATCATCATCATCATCATCAAGTGACTTGCTAGGTGGTGTAGGCGTTCATGTCTCTCCACAGATCTCTGTCTCTGGTGTTCTGAACCGATTCTGCTGTTAGTATTTATCTATACGCCTGTCTCAGTCCATACATCATTATTTCTCTTGGTCTGCCATTATTGATTATTTTCCATGCCTATTAATGCATTTTGTTCTTCTGTTGTCTAAGATTAGTTTCATAAGTGATATTGTATTAAATAACGTATGAGAGGAAAGAGAGACGAAAGACAGAAAGACAAAGGGGTCTGCGTGCCCAATTCTTAACCAATTGAAAGTAAAGTTTTTTCATTCGAAGTTCGTTCGTTCTTCCTTTTAATCTGTCCACTTGTCACTGTGTTCTCCAATTCCTCTCTTCTCATAACATGACACAAACAAAAATGTTTCTTTCTTATTTTCTATACACTGTTCTAGGTTCATTAGCCTTGTTTTGGTATTGGAATGAACATAGTTCTCTTCCAATCTTTTGGTCATATACCATATTTCCATATCTTTTTACATAATGCGTGATAAATTTGTATGCTTTCTTCTCCTCCCGCTTTAATTAGTTCAGCTGGTATCTCATCATATCCAGGTGATTTACCATTCTTCAGGTTCTTTATTGCCAATACAATTCCATCTACTACTACTACTACTACCACACACACACACACACAACGCAGGCACGCACACACACACACACACACATACACTCACACACACAGACACACACACACACACACACACACATATATATATATATATAAGTTGTAATCATATTTAGTTATTTTTCTACAGCCATTTGTGACTTACTTAGTGACTTCCCCTAGTATTTATATATATATATATATAACATCATAAGGGAAGAAATACAAACTAGAATCAACTCTGGAAATAAGATATACTATGCACTACAACATCTACTAAAATCAAAGGCGCTATCTCGTAACACCAAAATCACAATATACAAAACACTGATCAGACCAGTTGTGCTGTATGGCTCTGAAACCTGGAGTACAACGAAAGGAGACGAAGCCTTGTTACAAACCTTTGAGAACAAAATTTTAAGACGCATCTTTGGACCCATTAGGGATACAGAAAGTGGAGAGTGGAAAAGAGGAAGTAACAAAGACATTTATGATCTGTTTAAGTCCCCGCTAATCACTGGTATCATGAAGGCTAATAGACTACAATGGCTGGGGCATATAGAAAGAATGGAAGATAATAGGGAAACAAAACTCACTTACACTCAGGAAATAAATGACCGTAGACCCCGAGGTAGACCAAGAAGACGGTGGAGAGATAATACATGTACAGACCTACAAGCACTTGGAATCAACGACTGGCAAGAGAAGGTCCACCAGAGAGACGAATGGAGACGGATTGTATTTGCAGCAAAGAACCTCAATGGCTCGGAAAGATGAAGAAGAAGAAGAAGAATATATATATATATATATATATATATATATATATGTGTGTGTGTGTGTGTGTGTGTGTCTGTGTGTGTATGTGTGTATGTGTGTGCGTGTGTAGCATGTGTGTATATATTGTATATATAGCATGTGGATATATATTGTATGTATAGCATATAGAATTAGTAGATGGGCAGATGGGTAGAGCACTATTTAGAGCTTTACTCAAGTGAAACCAAACTAGCGGACGATGCCCTCAACGCCATAGAGGCTCTACCAACTCTTGACCACCTGGACACACTTCCCACCATAACAGACGTTAAGTGTGCTATAAATGAACTTTTATCTGGCAAGTCTCCAGGTAAGGATGGGATTCCAATAAAGGTTATCAGGAGTGGGCAAGACACACTCACTATACAGATCCACGAGCTAATAGAGCTATGCTGGCGAGAAGGACATGTCCCACAGGATTTCAAAGATTCAAGCATCATAACACTGTACAAGAACAAGGGCGATCGGAGCGACTGCAACAACTATAGGGGTATCTCACTTCTATGTATTGTTGGAAAAGTATTTGCCAGAATTGTTCTGCGCAGACTTCAAGTCCTAGGAGATCAAGTCTACCCCGAATCACAGTGTGGATTTCGACAGAACCGGTCTACCATTGATATGATATTCTCATTGCGACAAATGCAAGAAAAATGCCGTGAACAGAATCAACCACTGTTTATTGCCTTCATCGACCTCACAAAGGCATATTGATTTGGTCAGTCGTGAGGGTCTATTCAAGGCACTAAAGAAGATTGGCTGCCCACAAACTCTTCTGTCCATTGTGGAAGCGTTCCACACAGGCATGAAGGGTATAATCAAGTTTGATGGTGCAACTTCTGAAGAGTTTGAAATTAAGAGTGGAGTTAAATCAAGGTTTGTGTACTATCCCCCACCCTCTTTGGAATATACTTTTCACTTCTATTGAAATATGCCTTTCGTGATCAGGATGGTGGTATATACATTCACTACGCTCAGATGGCGGCCTCTACAATGCTAAGAGATTGAAGGCCAAGACCAAAGTTAGGAGGGTACCGATCAGAGAGTTGCTTTTTGCAGATGATTCTGCATTTACGACCCACTCTGAGAAAGAATACCAAAGGACATCTTTTTTGGTGAATTACAGATGGGTAAGAGATCTTAGAGTCGGCCTCTTCTACGATACAGAGATGTGTGTAAGCGGGACATGATTGGTACAGGCATTGATAATGCACATTGGGAGCAAGTCGCTGCTGAACGTGTTGCATGGAGGGCAAACATCAGAAATGGAATAAAGACAAGGGAGACAATTATTGCAGATAAGTCACACAACGAGCGTGTGAGACGTAAGATGGTGCATGATGGTGGAAATGACCATGTGTTTACATGCACCCACTGTGAACGAACATTTACAGCGCTAATTGGCCTTATCAGTCACATTCGCTACCACCATGGGTAAATGTTATGCTTTTTTTGAAGCACAAACTATCGTCTGTCAAGATGGCAAGGTGCCAGTGAATGAATGTATAGCATATGGGTTGCTGGTTAACAACAAGAGTCTGGGAGAACAGGAAGCTTACTTTCAAAATAAAAGTCCTTGTCTGTCAAGCCTGTGTCCTTAGTACTCATCTTATGGCAGCGACGACTGGTCAACTTTATACTAATACCAAAAGAAACGTGTAAACTGCTTTCATTCGCGGAGTCTGTATTTAGTGGCATGACAAATCACAAATACTGAAGAAAACTGAAGTATTGGAAAGATCAGTTTGTGTGACGATTTGTTCCATACTCTCCGTAGACTTAGATGGATAGCACACATTACGAGGATAAAATTTGGAGGAACTGCGGTAAAGCTGTGAAAATGTAAACAATATAAAATGACACAAAATAGTGCAGCTTTAGATAACAGAATTACGACATATACAGGACGTTGCGGTGATTAGCTTTCATCAGCCTGGGTATTACCTTTATTTTGGAGGCCGGGGCTGTGACGAAGGGTTTATGAACGCATTTCATAATCCCGCACACCGCGTTCGAAAGACAGCTGTATGCAATGTGGAAGCAAAGCGCCTTGCGTTTAGTTTTATACAATGGTAAGGGTGCCGGTAGTTCAGAAAGCAATGGACTACTACTGAACGTTAACTTTCCAAGAAATCACAAAGAGCACAAAAATGCTTAGGTCGATTTGGACGTCCTGTAATAGATATGCAACTAACTCCCCCCCCCCCCCCCCCCCTTTCTGGAGCAAACTTGGCAGGCCGAGAGAATAATCATGCACCGTGGGCAACACATAGTAGCTGCATTTCAGCCCAAGCTTTGTGCTAAAGAGGTGGTGTACTCCACCCCTGGTCTTACCGCCATGTGTTGAAGTTATTATGTATTATTTGAAGCGCTATGTATCATACTAAAGTTTGTCAAGACGGCAAGGATATAAACACTTGTTCGATGTTATTTTTGACTTTTTATTTTTTGTTTTTTAATTTTTATTCTATTTTTGGAAGAACTTAGGGTTACCCAGAGGCAAGAGCCGCCCCATGAAGTGTCAAGACCCTTCAAAATATTATTTCAACTGCCTGGGCAGGCATGGGGCCAGATACTTGGGCTGTCCGTACCTGCAACGCCACAGAGACGTTTTGAAGATAGCCTCAACCACAAGGACACCATACAACGAAGCAATGCGGAGACGCGAGACAGCCACGGGATACTCCCAAGCGGAAAGAACCCAATTACAAAGCCAAATAGACGAACTGAAGAGGCAAATCAAACTGCTCCCAACACCGTCAATAACCAGTGACAATGAAAAACTGCTTGCTGAAATGAAGGAGATACAGCAAAACATCAAACAAGAAATGGAGCGCATGGCCGAGTTAAAAAAAGAGAACGAAGAAATCTTACAAATTATCAAGACCGAAAGAGAGTTGCTCAGAGCTGAAATGGAACTATACCAACACAAACCAAAAGAAACCACACAAGAGTTAGCAGAGAAACCGCAGGATGAAAACCAAGAGACCGAACCAGAACCGCAAGCTATAGCCAACAGTCCAACCACAACACCCAAGAAACGCAAAGGGAAACCAATATCGAGACAGATTTCTGAAGAAAACCCAGACGAGCACAAGGACGACAACTCAGGGGAGCCTACACTGGAGGAGCTTATCGCGGACTGCAAAGAATATGATCGGCTTCGACCACTCCAGGAACAGGAGTACAGAAGACGCATGAAAGAAAAATATCCAAAGAAATTCAAACAATGGCTGAAAAACCCAGTGTACCCAACTCTACGCCTAACCGATGAATACCAAAGGGGATGCTACTACGACAACGGTGAATGGATACCATGGTTTACAACAGAACAAGAAACCGAAAGGCAACGAAACCTCAAGCTCGAGAAAGAACAAAAGCGCAAGGAAGAAAACGACCAAATCGACAAGCTCATGAAGGCAATACACAAATCAGGAAGCAAAAAGTCCAAATAAAAAGTCCTTATCAGGACTGAACACAACCAACCCAAACACACAAGAAGACAACACTGACAGAAGAAACCGCCAAAAAAAAAAAAAAAACAACTTGCCGGCCAACGAAACCCCCAGCTGACAACATAAGCATAGATCCGTCAACAAGATAAGCCAGCTATCACTGGCGCAAAGAAACAAACAAACCTACACCGCAATATGCACCACCAGGTCACTAACCAATACCACATGGGCTGGTTGCGCCAAGGTGGAAAGTTTTTTTTTTCTCAAATGGACTTCGGACTTAGATGACCGCCTCTGCTGGTGACCTATGTTGGCTCTGGATCTGTAAAAACTACGATGTGACCTTAATCAAACGCAAAATGCAGAGAAGAGGTCTTAATTTTAACTGACCCACTAAATAGCCTCTACAATTAAGCACCCCACTCATTCTTTTTCCCGAAATGTCTTATTTTATTTCTATTTAGTTTCTTTATTATTTCTCATAAACTTGTATACATTTACCGCAGTCGGTACTTAGTAAGGAAATAGACCACATGTAAACATAACAATATGTGCTTTGTTGAAGCTGTTGAAGATGACGTTACATATGCTGGCATTATCATTATCTGCATATAGTCACTGGTTCAATGGCAAGTGGCCATTGTGAGACCTGATGTAGCGGGTCCTCTTAAACATTAGACATTATGTTTACATTGTTAATGTGCTGTTAGAAACTTTGTCTCATGGCATCATCATCATTATCAAGTGCCATGCCTGCTGGCGTAGGCGTTCATGGCTCTCCGCAGATCTCGGTCTTTGGTGTTCTGAATCAACTCTGCTGATAATATTCCTCCATGTCAACGTTTCAATCCATCCAGCATCATTTCTCTTGATCTGCCTCTGCCTCTCTTCCCCTCGATCTTTCCAGTTGTCATGCTGTTCTCCAATGCCTCTCTTCTCATCACATGACCGAAGAAAGTTGTTTGTCTCTTTCTTTTTGTTGTATATAATGTTCTAGTTTCATTAGTCTGTTTCCGGCTATCGTTTTTACCTACTCTGGCAGTCCAAGGAATTTGCAACATTCTTTTCAGGAAACGCATCTCTGTTGCTTCTAATTTCATCTTTATTTGTTCATTTACATTCCAAGATTGACTGCCATACAACAAAACTGGTTCTATGTAGCATTCCACACTCTCTTTCATACATTCAGTTATAGTTACTTATTTCATAAGATACTCTTCATTTTCTGAAATGCGGCCTTTGTGTGCCATATTCTGCTCTTAATCTCCGTTACACATCTTCCATCTGATGTTATAAATGCCCCTAAGTAGTTAAAATTATCGACCTGGTTAAGAATTTTCCTTTCTATTTCTATGTCGCATTTTGGTGTCACCAATTTCTTTGATATCACCATTGTTACTGTTTTCTTTATAGTCAAGTAGAATCTTGTCTTTGCACTCTCTGTTACTACAATGTCCAACAATTGTTATAGGTCGTCTGATGACAATAGTTTTAATTCCAGTCCTCCATTGTTCATGTTCCTTCTCTGAGACCTGAAGAGTAGCTGTATGCTTGGAGGCCAGCATGGCCGAATGGATAAGAACGCTCGTTCTTAAACATCCAGCGTGCTATTCTGAAGTAGCCAATTCTAACCCATATCGGTCAATGAGACTAAAATGTTGACTTCTCGTCATTGACTTGGGGACGTAAATTACAAGTGCCTCTGAAGCTGAAGTGGGCTTGTCTGAATGAGAGAGGCACTAGTATTATGTGAAGCTAATACGCACTAAAAAAAAAATCAGTCCAGTGCACTAGAAGTAGTAGCACATATGTGGACAACGATTGAGTTCAAAGCGAGAAAACGTACAATTACAGACACTGAAGGTCTGTGTATAAATATATGCGTCTCGTTACAATGATGGCTTATGTGGTTCCACAACGTTCCAGATTTCTTGATGAAAATCAGTTTAGCAAGGCTAGAACACTGGACAAGATAAGGAGCGTCTCCTTGGAGCAATAAACACACGTGATCGTTTCAACCTGAGCGACCGTCGTTGATGAGTTCCAGGAGAATGGCCAAGTTTGAAGCGAAGCGTGGAAATGAACATACGAGTAACGACATACATTTATTCTTGTCTTGACATTGTCAGATATAGAAAGACACCTCGATGAACACAATATTAGAGCTTCTTTAAGAGAAAAGACAGGTCCTCAACATGGGATTTCAAAGAAGCATGAGAATGTCAAACACAAAAAAGGGAGGATATTTAAATGACGAGCATGAATTCACTGAAAATAGCTACATTATAGAGTCGAGTAGTGCGGTGGCAAGCGCGCTTACACCACATCACCCCTCGAGTAACAATCGGTCTATACAAATATGGGGGTAGCACCATATGTTCAACAAGCCTCTATGCGTCTATGAAGAGTCCCATGCGTTGCTACTTTTATAGCTACATTTCTGATCTAGTCTAGTGTACCGTGTGATATTCACACCATTTCTTTAGTTGACCTCTCTTCCACCAGAGTTATCACGAAATATTACCATTGAAGTCACAAATTTTGGATATTTTGTTTTATATTAAAAGCGTTTTATTGTGTTTACTGTATTGTATTTTCATGTTTCATTTGAGTAAAAATGATGGTTCCACGTTCTTAACTGTAAATGAAGTCCTGATTGTTACATGAAAGTGACTTTCAAATACTTTACCACTTACACACGGCGGAAACAGAGCAAGCGGTCGGTCTCCGCCGTAAACGATGGGTTAATGCAGTACCTGGGGTTGTGTATACCAGATACAAGACAAGGTATCGCAGATTCTAGGACGCTTCCATGTGGGTCCTGTAGTCATTTATTCGAATCTCAATCGAGAAAGACATACAGTCAAACCTCGGTTTTCGTCGATAATCCGTCCGAAAACAATCGACGAAACCCGAAACCGACGAAAACCGAGGCAATTATTTCCATATGAATCAATGTAAATCCAATTAATTCGTTCTAGACACTACAAAATGCATACCAAAAACACATTTTATAGAGAATAAATATAGTGTTTAATACTATATTTCGGCCCCAGACGTGTCCGAGCTCGCACCTTCGCCGCACCTAGTAACACAATGTATGCCAGTGCGCCTCTTCAATTTTTCAAACCATAATCTGTTGACGGTTCTCGCCGCGTTGGTGACTTACGGGATAAGTGAGCCGGCCGCTCAGAAAGCAATGGCAAACTACTGAGCTTAATCTTGCCAAGAAATCAACAACAGCAGTAAAATGCTGGTGTTGACAGCGATGAACTGTACAGGACATGCGAAAAAAAAAATCTTTTGACCTTTAAATCACTAAGTGCACTAGCATTCGTCTCAGTCATTTTTTTTAAAGAGATCGGCTTACAACAGACTGCCCTTTTCACATATGATTGCCTCCGAAACAGAATCGCCATCTAACTGTTTTTGATTTATCCAAATTAATAACTGTTCAACATCTTCAATTGTTTGCGATCTCGGTTTCGTTAGCACATTCATGTCTTTCGCTACATTAGCCTCTTTTATTGCTTTCGTTTTCGCCACAATGAAACCTATCGTGGATGACGACTTCCCGTGCATGCGGCCGATTTCAGCAAATCTTAATGACACTCTCCTATTTTGTTATTAACAAGTGATGCTCACACAACAAAACAAACAACGCCAAACTGAGCAGAAGAACGTGTGGGTCTTTTTGTGTTCGCAAAATTAGCAGCACGGTCACATGGGCACAAGGACGAAAACAGAGGCACTCAACGAAAACCGAGGCAAATTTTTCGCAGAAAAGGTCGACGAAAACTGAAACCGACGAAAACCGAAGGCAACGAAAACCGAGTTTTGACTACATTTGTTCATTCTCGTGGATTCCAGGTCAACCTATTCTAAAATGAGTATCATTAAATGTTCTGGGAAGTAGAGGCGGTCGGCATAATAACAGACCACACCACCTATTGAATGCCGATTAGTCTATAACATATATGGGGCTAGCAAAAAATATACAGAACCTATAAACATTGTGTAGAGACCATTCAACCCTCGATGAACTGATGTGGTCACTAATATACATCTTTACTTCTCAAGGCATTTCCTGGTAGCCTTAGGATGGGTTGATTTGGACACAAGGACAATAAAAAATAAAAAGGATATTCGAACTCTTGACCAGGGACCAGGCCTGCGAGCCTACTGATGAGAGCTCTACCTCGACTCCCTGGCTGAAAGTGCTGTCGTTGAAACATGATAACACAGAATAGATTGTCACTGCGGCTCTCCGCTGGATGGAGAATACGACACACACACACACACACACATCGTGATTGTAACTGACTCAGAAAGCATGCTGACGAGGTCGAGGACGGGCAGGCTTCGTGCTGAGTGGCTTGCTTCGCTTCGGGGGTCACGGGTGACAAGCATCGCGTGGATCTTTTCTCCGGGGCATGCCGGTGTGCTGGGAAACGAACAGGCGGACAGATTGGCTGGCTCTGCAGAACTTGGTGGAGTATTGATACATGACAAGGCAGACGTGGTTGCGGCCTTGTGGGAGCACGTGCACACCTCGGAGGAGCAAATGGATTACCATGGTCTGGCAAGAATGAGACAGCGAGGGGTGACGAGGGGATCTGGCCGACGCTCAACGCTCAGAGGAAAGGCGAGACGGACATATAATCAGATTGCTACTGGCACTATTGGTGTTGGAACTCTTCGCTGGCTGCTGAGGATGGGGACGGAGCGCTAATGGGAATGCCCCGAATGCTGTGTTGTCGATTCCTGAATCAATCAATCAATCAATCAATCAATCAATCAATCAACACAGAAGAGGATATTGGGAGCTGTGTTTGAGAAAATAAGCACACTATATGAGCCGCCATGCCCAAGGCTGTAGTCTTGCCTGAGACACAAAGTGCCATCGATGTATGCGTTCTCATAGGATTAATGAACATGTCTAAGAAGGTTTATTTGAAATGGGCGAAAAATGACCGTCTACGCTTAACGGCATGACACATGATGATGATTCTATGAAGATTCAGACTAGCTGTCTACGTAGAGAATGGATGGAGTATGTACGGGGCTCAAGTCTGCATTATCGTAATTTTGGATATATGCCTCTTCATGTGGGATTGATGGGTAATGAAAGTGCAGACAATTTGGTAAGCATAGCCACCGTAGCCCATAAGCGGACATTCTCCTGCTGTTTTCACCTCGACACCGCAAGATACAAGAGGAACAAGATGGGATGAGTTAAGATGAGCCACCGTGGCAGACGGTAGCGCAATGGACGGAGCTGGTTTCCTGGAGACTGTTAGGTATACTGGCCAGACCGAGGAATCAGGGGACGAGCAGGGTTCTGCGTCCTTGGTCCGGCTGTCAGAACTGGAAGTGATCATGAGCGTTGCTAGAAATCTACGTCATGCGTCTTATTAATCAACACAGGATCGGAAATGTCAGTCGCGGCGTACTGACGGATGTACTGAGGATGTGGTACTATGGAAATAATTCAGTTGCAATGAGCATGGTTTCATGACGAACAAATAATCTAAATAACTAACTAACTAACTAACGAACTAACTAACTATCTAACTAACTAACTAACTAACTAACTAACTAACTAACTAACTAACTAACTAACTAACTAACTAACTAACTAACTAACTAACCAACTAACTAACTAACTAACTAACTAACTAACTGATTAACTAACTATCTAACTGACTTACTAAGTAGCAGGCTTACTGACTGACTGACTGACTGTCTCACTGACTAATTTCCTAACCTACTATCTCCGTAGCGAAGTATTTACGGACGCGGTTCGTGATCCTGTATACACGCGTTCGAAAGACAGCTGCGCGCGATTTGGCAAAATAATGAAATTTTATGGGTGCCGGACATTCAGAAAGCAATGGCAAACTACTGAACGTAAACTTGCCAAGAGATCACACCAGCCAAAACAAAATGCCGATGTTGACTTCAACGTCCTGTAAAGGATATGCAACCAACTTTAACTATCTAACATCCCTACTAACTGTCTACCTGTCTGGTTATGTTCTTCGAAATGTTGTTCTGTATTTCTGTCTATTCGCACGCGTTTGGTTCTCTGCACACACATTCTCTGTATGTTAGTTTACCAATCTGTCTACAAGATATCCTTATAGTGTACATTTACCATTGTCTGTCTACAAGATATCCTTATAGTGTACATTTACCATTGTCTGTCTACAAGATATCCTTACAGTGTAAATTTACCAATGTCTGTCTACAAGATATCCTTACAGTGTAAATTTACCAATGTCTGTCTACAAGATATCCTTATAGTGTACATTTACCAATCTCTGTCTACAACATACCCTTACAGTGTAAATTTACCAATCTGTGTGTACAAGTTATCCTTACATTGTAAATTTACCAATCTCTGTCTACAAGATATCCTTATGGTGTAAATACGCTATTTGAAATTGTACAACAAACTTACACTGGCTGAAGTTACAATTATTTCATTTGGTATGCCTGATTGTTTGTTTCCTCCCCTCCCCCCCCCCTCTCTCTCTCTCTCTCTCTCTCTCTCTCTCTCTCTCTCTCTCTCTCTCTCTCTCTCTCTCTCCACGGACAAATCATTACTTACTGTGTGTCGCGAAGGTGCAGCTATGAGTTACATCTTCGTCAGATCTGCTGATAAAGTGATTATTCAAAAGTGAAAACACACCAAGAACTTCTACTTAATTAAGCCGTAATTAGCGTAGGAACCAGTGTTGGCGGACGAAATACTTTTAGACACTATAAGATGACGCGAAGTAATGCAGCTTTACAGAAAACATATTCGATAAACATATTAAGTTGCGGTGACTAGCCTTCATCAGTGAACAGATACACAACATATAAACTCCGGGAAGACACTAAAGAGAGAACATTAAGGCATAACAACAGAATGAGAAGAATGGACAGATGAAAAACAATGAGAATAATGATTCGAAAATGATAAAACATGAAATAAATGTGATACTTATCTCATAATCCCAGACTGTGATACTCTGAATAATTTTAGTCAAAAAATGATGGGTGATTGTGACGAAATTGGCCTCTATCAGGTCTGTGGGTTGGTTCATGTCACCCTTCCCCGTCCGACCATAACCATGTGGACACAAAATCATATTGCGTATGTATTTTGCTCTGGTATAATTCGGACATCGCTGTCAACACCAGCATCTTTCAGCTGTATGTTGATCTCTTGGCAAGATTACGCTCAGTAGTTTGCCATTGCTTTCTGAGCGGCCGGCTCACATACCCCGTAAGTTACCGATGCCGATTCGAACCACTGCTGCTTCTCACCTTCATCACGTTACCGACGAGAGTATACGAGATTACGGAGAAAAGTCATAACCTCTAAGCCACGAATATACATATAATATGTATTATAGATGTATCATTAGTTTCCAGATATGCCCGGTTTAGATGGAGTCCGGACAATTTCCGATGTGTCTTTCTTTTCTCTACGCCTTTTCGTACACGCTAGTTGAACTCTCTATGGGTGACGTAGAGGTTGTCAAGGATTCTTTACTAAAATTTGCTAGCAGGTCTTCCGAAAGGGCGGTTCAAGTGTAGATCGCCTGTCTCACCAAGTTTCTAATACGTTGACCAGTCCTGTTCGGATGATTTGTTTCGTGAGAGAGGTAAGCCTAGAGGATACTATAATTTCCTGCTTCCTATGCCCTTCGGAAGGAGGGCATATGAGAAAAAAAAGGTGCCTCGGTTTCAATTATGCGTTTTAAGATCAACGGTCCAATGGGTAGGTTGCGAATTCTCTAGGGACGGTTGTCCTTTCTATTCTGATAGTTTTATTAAGTTTCAACGGCCCTATCGCCGGTTAGAGACAGTTAATCACAGGGAGACCTTGGTATTAGGTCTCTTCCGGTTACTCGGAATCGTTGGATTCATTTCTTGGAAAGTTTGGTTGGCTTTGGCTTTCTACCAGCCGGTGGCGTTTCAATTTATGAAGTATATTCACTACGTTCCTCCTTTAGGTATTCTGGTCGCTACTGTCTTTACTTTCCTGGATGGATGATGCAGAGAGTAGGATAAAGTACTATCCCTATCATGGCTGGATATAGGATTCTTTAGAAATCTCATGATTCCTTCTTGGGAATGGTTAATGGAGAAATCTCTTTCTGGTCGTGACGGATATGATCGGCTGGGATCCTTTGGGATCTGTTCTATGAGAGCTGAAGGAGGAAACAGCGTGAGGAGAGTGTAGACGGTTTGGATGTGACTAAATGGCATAGGTTATTCACCGGGTGATTGTTTGTCGTTTTTTGCAGATTTCCCCTTTTTGGTTTTGTGGTGATGTGACAACGCATACTCTACCCAGGGAAAAGTAACATGTTCATCCATATACCTGAACATCTGCGTCGCGTCCAGAGAGCAAACATTCGTTGGAACCAGGAGCATCACTAGGAAGGGAATGACCTAAAATTCCGGGTGATGAAAATTTGTTGTGTTCCACTTAGAGTACCACATACACATTCCAAACTCAAACTGACATTGTGATCTTCATGGGAGGCTCTTTCTATACCCCATCACCTCCCATAGGAAACGAAACTACGGTGAAAGGAAAGTTTATTGAAAGACGATTCTTTAAAAATTATGCCAAGTTATGTTATTTTCCCTAAATTAAATTGTGAGTTATTTATTTTAGGAAGGTTGTCTTATTTGCTGAGAAATTGAGAACGGGTCGTGTTTCTTGTTTTCAGTGATTAACACTCCCATAGGTGTGGTCATTGTTTATATTGAAGAGTCGAAAAATAACTAAGAGTCTAATATTCCAGAGTTCGGGGTGTAACAGAGATCCTATCTCCTTGGATCCCGTTACAGTGGTCATGCGGCTAGTGTCATGAACTATTCATGGTTCCTAGTGGTTCAATTCTAATGTTAAATGAGTACTACTGTATGGATCAGAAACATTCAGAACAACAAACACGATTACAAATAAACAGCACATGTTCACTAATTAATGTCTGGAAGGATTAAAATTGTTTGACAAAATCACCAATGTGGAGCTCACGGAGATGACTAGACAAATATCAATGAACCAAGAGATAAAGAAAATTCACTGGCTCTGGATAGACAATACATTGAGAAAATTCGAGAATTGTATAAAAGCATGAGTCTGGAACTCACATTTTAAAAGAGATAGGGCAATACTTAACAACTTATAGAGAAGAAAACAAAAAATAGAACACGAACAATAAAGGAAGGCCATGAGCAGAGCTAAATGGGTTAGCTAAAGATAGGGAGGGAGTCTTGGAGTGAATTGGCTGATAGCTTATACTCGAATGGGAGTTAGAGAGCAACAGAGGTAGACGTTATTGGGACAGATTACTCATGCCCTATCACTGCCCTGGCAACTTGCAGATTGCCAACATTCGTTGACTGACCTGTGTTTCCGCACACGACAACCACCATGGCTAATTTCTCAGAATCTGGCTTTGCTACCTTGTAGCTGGGCGACAAAACCAAGAACTTTCATGACTAATTTCCCAGAAATCTGGCTGTGTTACCTTGTAGCGGGGCGACCGAACCAAGAACTTTCATGGATGGTGTCCGGTGTGAACCGTCTGGCGACGCCCATATCTGCTGATTGTACCGAATCTGTATTGATTCATTACAGAAGTGATCTAGCGAGCTGCAATCACGTCATCTATTATTTAATATTCTCCTGATGGTTCTCGGCTGTTACAACGACCCAGTCATCAAGTACAACCCGGGGCCCTACCAGGACAGCGTATTATAGGGAAATGTATTATAATGAAACGTATTACTGGGAAATGTATTATGGGGAAATATTTGAAAGTTTATTATTCTTACCGGTTCTGTGACGAAGGAGTTACGAATGGCATGCGCTATCTCGCATACCGCGTTAGAAAAACAGTTGCTGGCGATTTGGAAGCAGACCGCATTGCGTTAGTTTCCATACAATGGTATGAGCTTTGGTCTTTCAGAAAGCAATGGCAAACTGAACGTAAACTTGCCCGGGAATCACAAACAGCCAAAAAATGCTGGGGTTTACTGCTACGTCATGTAAAGGATATGCAACTAACTTTAACTTATTATTCTCGTTGACAAGAAACTGTATTATGACTATAGCAATAATTAAACCAGACATGGAACACTGCCGACTGGTAATCTGCACTTCGCTGATCTCATTAATCTGCTGTCCCACACACCGTAAGAGATGCAATATAAGTAAAACATTCTTGATGGGAGTTACAACAATTAGATCTCACTTTACACAAAGAAAATATTGAAATAATGAGAGTTTAGTTTAGTTTTAGTTAGTTTAGTTTAGTTTATGGATCAACTTCACGGCACACGGGTGCAACCCATAAGTGCTCCGTTCTCCTCCTAACTCAAACCTGAGTCTGGAGAAACTCAGCACAGTGCACGAACTCCGTAGCACCGCTGAGGATCCGGAAATACTTTGGGTAGATTTTTAACTCGAAATTTTTCCCGGGCAGCGCCGTTAGGCTACTATTTTTCGATTTCCAACTGCCAAGGGATTTTTTACGTGCGCAACAATATACACGGGCGTCCGATCTCACTACCAAGAGACCAGGGGAAATTTATTACTAGAAGTCCACGAGAAAAAAATCCCGGCATCACTGGGGCTTGAACCCGGGACCTCCAGCACTCGAGGCGGACCTCGAGACCACGCAGCCCCCTGCGTAAAATGAGAGTAAATCAAGCAAATAATAAAGCAAATCTCCCTGTGTGAAATCTCACTTAATGAGACAGAATCGTAGACATTTGTATGTAGCAATGTAGATAACGCTGAAGGAACAGACAGAGATATTAAAGCAAGAATTTATATATCTATATATATATATATATAATATATATATATATATATATATATATATATATATATATATATATATATATATATATATATATATATAGAGAGAGAGAGAGAGAGAGAGAGGGACTTTCATAGGATTAGAAAATCTGTGGAAGCCACACAAAAAATAAGCATAGCACTAAGCTTACTGTGAAGATGGGGGGAGGGAGGGGGGGGATCAGTGGTCAAGTGGTCATACCGCCTGTTTCGCAACATGTAAGTAGTGCGTTCTTCCCTGAAGATGTTATTCGGGAGGCCTTTTTGGTTCGTGGCTGGAGTTCATGGTCTGGATGAAGCTTTCGGCAGGTCACTATTCAGAAAGAATACCGATATGGGATAACCCTGGTGCAATGACATTGATCCTCTTGTCTTGAACTCCTTTTAAAATATTTAACCTGGGCGTCAAATCAGTACTGCTATATTCTTCTTCTTCAGCGTTCCGAGCCATTGAGGTTCTTTGCTGCAGATACAATCCGTCTCCATTCGTCTCTCTTGTTGACCTTCTCTTGCCAGTCGTTGATTCCAAGTGCTTGTAGGTCTGTATATATTATCTCTCCACCGTCTTCTTGGTCTACCTCGGGGTCTACGGTCATTTATTTCCTGAGTGTAAGCGAGTTGTGTTTCCCTATTATCTTCCATTCTTTCTATATGCCCCAGCCATTGCAATCTATTAGCCTTCATGATACCAGTGATTAGCGAGGACTTAAACAGATCATAAATGTCTTTGTTACTTCTTCTTTTCCACTTCCCACTTTGTGTATCCCTAATGGGTCCAAAGATGCGTCTTAAAACTTTGTTCTCAAAGGTTTGTAACAAGGCTTCGTCTCCTTTCGTTGTACTCCAGGTTTCAGAGCCATACAGCACAACTGGTCTGATTAGTGTTTTGTATATTGTGATTTTGGTGTTACGAGATAGCGCATTTGATTTTAGTAGATGTTGTAGTGCATAGTATATCTTATTTCCATAATTGATTCTAGTTTGTATTTCTTCCCTTATGATGTTGGAGCAGTTGAAGATTGTACCCAGGTATTTGTATATTTCCGTTCTTTTAATGGTCATATTATCTATTTGTATGTGGCCAGAGTTTTTAGCCATTCCTTTTCTTGAAATTATCATATATTCTGTCTTATCTTGCTTGATAACCAGCCCCACCTGTTGGGCTTTTTCCTTTAAATGAGTCAATATTTCTAATGTCTTTTGTTCATTTTCCCCTATAATATCTATATCATCTGCATAACCAAGCAGCTTGGATGTTCCTCTAATATCAGATTCCTCCTTTATCTTCCTTACAACTTTCTCTAGAGCCAGATTGAAGAGTAGCGGCGATAGTGCATCATCCTGTTTTCAAGCCAGATGTTATTTGGAAAGGGTCTGATTTCCTACCTTTACATGTTACTATAGTATAAGTATCTTCCATGCATAGTCTGGACATGTTGATTAACTTCCTTGGTATTCCAAATCCCTGCATAGCATTCCATAGACTATTCCTATGGACACTATAAGGGAAGCAAAGAATAGCAACACTGTAGCCTACCACGCATGTCGTAAGAGGCGACTAAGGAGGCTTGATGGTTCCGTCGCCCTGCTACTGAGTGAGTGCGTGGCGCGACACTGTGAGCCGTGAGTTTCGTGTGAAATGCTTTTGAATCTGCCTGAGGTTGTTTTTTTTTTTGAACGTGACTGCATGTTCGGAGTGATGGCAGGTGGCTATGTCCCAGAGTTGACCGGTTTTTGCCTTATGCAGAAATGCGTGGCTGCTGGTCTTCTGGTTGACTGCCATTGCCATCAGCGATGAATTGTATTTTCGTGGACTGTGTGGGTGAACATCTAGGAAACATTCAGATAGGAAAATGACAGCCGATTCCATCAGAGATGAACTGGGTGTTTCGTGGGGGACTGGTGTGTTGACATTCTGGCGGCGGCATTATGCACAGTGTATTTGTGCGGGCTGTTGTTTGTCGAGACTCCTATCTTTTCCACTTTTCACATTGGGCAGTGGGGAGCATTTTGTGTGATATTCACTGGCACAGGAACGGAGCATAATGGGGACGACCCGTTGCTGTGAAGTTGGAACGGCGACTAACTAACTAACTAACTAACTATAATAAGCCTTTTTAAAATCCACAAAAATGTTACAGAGATCTCTTTTATATTCCCAATTTTTCTCGGCTATTTGTCGTAAGATAAATATCTGATCTATTGTTGATCTGTTTTGTCTAAAACCCGCCCGTCGTCACCTAATATGTCTTCTGAATATGGTTTTAGTCTATTTAGTAATACTGCGGATAGTATCTTATAGCTTGTGGACAGTAGTGATATTCTTCTATAATTTTCACATTGGAACTTGTCTCATTTCTTAACGATAGGTATCAATAATGACTCTTTCCAGTCATGGGGTAATTCTTATGTCCTCTAGATTTTTATTATTAGTTCGTATAGCTTTAGATGTAATGCATGGCCACCTGCCTTTATAAATTCTGCAGCAATTCCATCAGCTCCAGTTGCCTTATTGTTTTTAAGTCGTGTGATTACATATAGGATTTCTTCAAATGCAGGTTCTTCAATTGTGGTTCATACGTTAGAACCTCTTCCTGTGGGAAAGTGTTACTTGGAGCTTCACAATTTAGTAATTCAACAAAATATTCTTTTCATGTGTTGCCCATTTCCTCATTGGTATTTATCATATTCCCATTTTTGTCTTTTAAACCATATGTGTTGTGTTGGTGCCCTTGTTTCATTGACTTCAGTTCTTTAAAAAAACTTTCTGGATTCGTTTTTCTGGTGATTAGTTTCCATATCTTTGATTATATTACTCATATATTCTAGCTTCTGCTGTCGAACTATTTTTGTAGCCTCTTTACATTCATTTCTATATTGCTCTTCATTTTGGATGTTGTTGGTGTCATTTAACGATAAATGTCTGGCATTCTTTTTCCTAATGACTGCTTCTTCATATTTTTGATTGAACCATCTGTTCTTTCTATGCGCGGTTAACACACCGAGACATTCTTCTGCGGTAGATTGAATTGTATGCTTGATGTTCAACCAAGTTTGGTCAACGCTTTCCTCCAAAGGGTTTTGCAGAGTTTCAAGATTACATTTTATTTCATCTGTAAATTTATCTTTGAGTGTAATTTATTGTTGTTTTTCTCTGTTATATGTTGGGTGTAATCTTTGTATTTTAGTATAGAAAGTTCTCTTAAGTTTTATTTTAAATTTTGCTCCAGTGAGGAAGTGGTCCCTGTGGGACTCAGCTCCTCTATAACTTCTAACTTGTTGTATGTTTGGTGCATTTCTGTTGTTAATTAAAATGTGATCTATTTGATTATAGGTTCTCTTGTCACACGATTTCCAAGTTTGTTTGTGTATATCCTTTCTTTGTAGTCTGGTACTGCTAATCTGCAGTCCTTTGGCTTCTGCCAGGTTGATGACTCTCCATCCATTATCATTTAAAATTGTTTGTAGGCTTTGCATACCGGCCACATTTTTATGAGTTTGCTCTTTACCTATTGTTGCATTGAAGTCTCCCAGCACAATCAGGGTGTCCTGTTTGGGGGTTTCTTCAGTGACATCTTCCAAATCATTATAAAAGTCTTCTTTAACGTCATCTTCTTTCTCTTCAGTAGGTGCATTTACATTAATCATCGTTATAATGTTATATTGTTTCATTTACCTTTTATTAGTAATTTACTAATTCTGTCATTAACAGCTTTAAAGTTTAGAACGTTCTCCCGTAACTCTTTTTTGATGACAAAACCTGTTACTAATTTATGTTTATTTTGTGTGTTTCCTCCATATATTATAATCATTCCATTTTGCTCTAAAGTACCCTCTCCTGGCCACCTTATTTCTTGAATTGCTGTTATATCCATTTGATACTCAACCAGCTCCCGGGTTGGTTCTTCAGCCGCTCGAGCTCGATATAGTGTCCGTACATTCCATGTTACAAATCTCAAGAGTCCTTAACGTTCCGAGGTCGTTGTCCAAATAAGTCAGTCCGAATTCGAGGCTTACGTATCTGTTTCGTAACAAAATAGTTTTTACAAAGGTGGGGATGTTAACCCCACGCATCAACCCCCAACCTGGAGGACCAGGGTGTTTCTCTTTGTCTGTTCTCTACCCATTGACCTGTCCAGCTTGGGAGGCCCTGCTGGTAGCTACGCTACCGCCGGCATAGCTCTCAGGGTCATTGAGAAACTCAATAGAGTACTGCTATATGGGCAAGAAAAATGGACAACGGCGATACAATCATTAATTAACTAGAACTAACCATAAACGGTGAATGCTCTGAATTAGACTAACAGGGCATGGCAGAATCTTTAATGTGGAGCTAGTGGGGAGAAATATACACATTACAGAGAATCAAGACTGGCGCTAAATGGTACACACATTCACAAAACATTTTAATAGTAAAAATAGAAAGTTGTTTCTGTTGAACTCATAGAGAAAGAGAAATAAAGGAAGGCATGATACATCCGGAGAATAGAATTAGAGACAACAGTTAACTGGCATTGACATTGATGCTTATAGTCTTTTTTAGGTTAACTATTGCGTGCAGCATCTATTCCTGATGCCATTGAAGTAGCTTTTATAGCATATCATAAATAAACCATAATGCAAGTAAATGGTTACATACTTTGTTTTCTCTTTTAGAAGATAAGCAGCCGGAAAAGCAGCAGCAACAGCTGCAGCAACAGCAACAGCTGCAGCAACAGCAGCAGCAACAGCAGCATCAACAGAAGAAGAAGAAGAAGAAGAAGAAGAAGAAGAAGAAGAAGAAGAAGAAGAAGAAGAAGAAGAAGAAATATTATGATAATTATGATAATAAAGAAGAAGTAGATGATGCTGATGATGATGATGATGATGATGAGGATGATGATGATGATGAGAAGATGATGATGATAAAGAAGAAGAAGAAGAAGAAGAAGAAGAAGAAGAAGAAGAAGAAGAAGAAGAAGAAGAAGAAGAAGAAGAAGAAGAAGAAGAAGAAGAAGAAGAAGAAATATGATAATTATGATAATAAAGAAGAAGTAGATGATGCTGATGATGATGATGATGATGATGATGATGATGAGGAGGATGATGATGATGATGAGAAGATGATGATGATAAAGAAGAAGAAGAAGATGATGATGACGAAGAAGAATAATAATAATAAGAAGACAAAATAGGAAACGAAGAATAGGAGGAGAAAAGGAAATAAGAGCTTACATTATTACTACACGGCAACTGAATGCATGTGGAGTTAGGTTCCATCCTTTTACTCAATGTCCTATCACATCTCTGCATGATGAAAGGTACCAAAATGACCCCTCGCTGATTCACACATCTACCTCCAAGGATTAAACCGGTTCCAAACACGAGGAATAAGGAAAGCACCTACTGGTTAAACTGTTGGAACGTCACAGGAAACGGAGAGACTACAGGGAAAACATTGGAAAGAAACTGAAGAATCTAATTAATGGTCTTTCTATGCAAGAGCAGCGTACAGTGAGGTCTGATTTTATTGTCATTAGTTTAAGTATGAGCAGTGCTCACGTCATCGATGGACTGTTCGTGTTGACTAATTAATGAGACGCAGCACGCATTTCGACCGAAATGTCAACCTGCTTTCTTTCATGCTGCCGCAGCTATTTTGTCCCACTCTCCCCTGAAATGTCGGAAATCATGTCTGGAAACCTACCATTTCTGAGCTAAAATTTGTGTTTGACACACGTTGTAACGAGCTAACTTTAAGTTTTTCATCATCATCAACATCATCATCATCATCATCATCATCATCATCATCATCATCATCATCATCATCATCATCATCATCATCATCATCATCATCATCATCTCCGCAGTGATGATCGGCTGTATTGAGTCTTCTAAGCAGTATTCCTACGTCGTCAATGTACAGTCATGATGGCTTCCTCCTGTGCACTTCTTCTTGTTGTCAACCCACATATATCATTTATCTGGAGCTGCATATTCATTAGAAGAATTAGTTAGTTAGTTAGTTCTTTCGTTTGTTAGTCGGTAGTCGCTGTTCTAGTTTCACTGCAAAGGGTCACCCCATAATGCTCCTTTCCTGTGTCAGTCATTATCACACAGAATGCTCCTGACTCGCCCATGTGATAAAAGGAGCAGACAGCAGTCCCGACAAACCAACAGCACGGACAGGCATACACGCATAAGGCTGCTGCCAGAACGCCAACACAATAGTCCGCAACTAAAATTTCAGTTTTTCTTCGATGGAGGCGGCAGTCACTAAAAAACCGGCAGTTGCATAAGGCAAAACCAGCTAGTTCAGCAACCAGCCGTCCACCATTTGTTGCTGTTGTTTTCTTTGTTTGTTTGTTTTTGTTTTTTTTTCTTCCTTTTTCTTTTCTTTTTTAAGCATGCAGTTCACAGTACAAACAACCATGAACAAATGCTACAGCATTCCCTATGAAATCCGCAGCTCACAGTGTCGCTGCACCTATACGCACATAACTCAGGAGCTGGGCGACGGAACCATGTACTACTAGTTCAACTAGTCCAAGACGAGGAACATGCGTAAGTAAGTAAATCGTAGCCAGAAGGAAAAAAAAAAAAAAAAAATCCTGAGGCCTTAATGGCTCAACAGCCTAGCTACCATCTTGGATCGGAGGTACATTAAAGAGATGCCTTACACGTGACTTACACGTGACTACTAGCTTTAGAGTCATCAAAAGCCTGCTATTTGAGGAAGGTCTCAGTAGAGGATTTCTTCTGTTTGATCGTAATAATGCTGCGGTGTATACTCTTGACAACCCAACGCCGTTCTTATAAACATGGGGTTAAAAGATAAGATGATCGACTTCATTGCATCGGGTTTTATCCCATCTGGCTGAGTCCGCAGGGCGGACTGCAAGATGAAAGCACGAAATCCGTAGCTCCCACGACAACCCTCGGAGCGTGAAGCAGGTGGCGTGACCTCTTCGTCACAGAGCGCCCTGACATTCTTATGCAGGTGCATGTCCTCTGCAGCAATTTCTGGTACCCACATAGTGCTATAGCAGCTGTTAAGGATGACTATGGTTCCTTTATCCTGGCGTTTGCAAGTGCAGATTGTTTACGTCGGGGTGAGTGTCTGCGCATGATCATCTAGGGCAGGGGTAACCAAACTTTCTTCACAGCTGGCCGGATAACTGACAAAATGACGAGCGCGGGCCGCATAACCATTCTGTACAATATTTGCAAGCCAGAATGAAAGCTCCGGGAAAAAACACGAAAAACTAACATTAGCATTCCATGTTAATCATGAGTGAGTGGCGTGCAAAAAAATAAAAATAAAAATAAAAGACAACCAACATATTTATTTACTTAAAAAAGTTATCAAAGAAGGCAACGTAAACAAATAGATAGTTACATCAGACCTAGTGTGCACATATCCGAATCTCACAAACTAAGCAGCATAAAAGGTTAGTGAGATTTGTGAAACTGACGTTTGGTTTTCAATATATCATCACTGTTTGGTTTAGAATGGCTGCATCCAATGGTTGGATGTGGATTTTAATTCCTAAGAATATTTCGTTAAAATATCTAGGGGGTATTATTGATTCTCTGGTCACTGGTTAGAATGCAGGGTGATCAGGGATATGTACCACAAATCCCAGGAGAACAGAGTTCAATCCTTGAAACAATGGCATCTGTGTGTAGGTTTCCCTTCCCACTTCATCACCCTTTAGCTTTACTATAGTGCTAGAAGGATATTGATTGCTCACAACATATAAACAACCACTTGTTGGACACCACATTTACTTGATGTACACAACACTTTTAGACAAACAGTTCAGGTATTAACTCAAGATCTGCAGTTACATTACATATATATATATATATATATATATATATATATATATATATATATATATATATATATATATATATATATATATGTGGAATAAACACTATGCATTTTCAGACAGGCATGGGATTCATTGCATTATTACAATATAGTACCCAGTGACTCCAAACAAACAACAATGTTATTACAAACAACACAACAACCACAAATTGGGTCTACTTTCATTTACCCTTATAATTAAGGCAAATAAATATTAAATAGAACCCAACATAACATTTATTTCTGACACCTTTCACCATTCTCTCATTTTAAAAATAATGAATTGGTGTCAACATACTATACCATATATATACCATTGGAAAAAAACTACTGACCTGTTACCTTCAGAAAAAAAACCAACACATAAACAGCATTTTGTATTACTAATTAAACTAATTAATAGAGTCATTTATCTCCTGGTGTGCGGTTAAGAGTTCATCTTTGCTGTAGATTAGATCCTTTTCCCATTATCTGGGTACCGAATTAATGCACTCAGTTATGTTCCTAATATTTATCCACTGGTAATTGGCTGGTGACTATTTTATACTCCATAATCCAGGAATTGAAAAATCACACACCATATATCCCCTCCGTTTGGGGCTAGAATCACGAATAATCTGTTGCCTTAGGCTCGGTGCCCTTTTTGTGAAATTTGGTGCCTCCGGTTGGTCATACTTCAGGATTTCCACTTAAGCTTTGCAGAAGGTAATTCCCTTTATCATCAGGTCTGATGAAAAGTTGACGTCCATTCAGCTTCTCGGCTTATAATATCCGACTACCAAATTGGCTTACACAAAGGTTTCACCCACCTAGTCGCGAGTCTATAACCCATGGCATTTAGGCTGACATTGGACCGGCAAGGAATTAGTCGTTGTTATCTAGTCCAGTGTACAACTTTAATTGACTGAGAGACATCTCATGGTAGTATCTGTGACTAGGGCCACAATTGATCTATACCTACATATATCCACAGATGAATAAATCCAGCACAGTAACAGGTTTGCAAACAATTGGATGATTCCTCTTGTTGCTGATGTAGAGGCATTTAGTTGTTTTCATATGATCTTTTATCTGATGGTGTTCAGGGTTTGGAACCTTGAGGTAATCTGGTTTCGTAGTTATGTTTCAGATGATATTAAGTTTGTACCTTGGTTGTATTGGCTTATGTGGTTCAGTGTCTTCTCCCATTTTGAGTTGATGTTCATATCTAGAACTTGGTGTTCCAGTTCCAGTTCCAGTTCCATTTCAAAAACAAAAATTCCAAATTTGACCTCGTCTAACCTGCTTCATCAGCTGTAGTTATTGTTGAGGTACGTGGTTTTTGTGGGTTTATTCACCCTAATTCTTGTCTTGTGAGTCCTATCTCGGACTGGTTATGTGACGTTTGTGTATGTGACGTCAGCAGTGGTCGGCGGCTATCCTTTATGCTCTTCTGTTGTTATGGTTTTCTTTGTTGGTGTAGGCTCCTGGCTCGTCTGGCTGCAGTCCTTATAAGGACTTTTCGTGATCACACTCCAGCTGGGGATCGGTCGGCGGCTGTCCTTTGTGCATGTTTCCTTTTGTTTTCGTTGTTGGTGCAGGCTCCAGGCTTGACTGGTTGCAGTCCTTAAAAGGACTTTTTATTTGGTATTCTGTCTCCTTTTTTGTGCATTTTCTGTAGGAGCTTTTCGACGTTTTCTTTTTCCTCCTTGGGGAAACAGTTTTCACAGTTTCGTTTGCGTATCTGCTGCCTAGCGTTTTCTTTCTCCGTGTTCAGCCATGGGACGATTTCACCGTCCTCGATATAGTACTCGAAGTCGGCCTCACAGTTGTAGTGTACTAATGGGTATATCATCGGTTTCCCCCTGAGTTTGTTAGGCTTCTTCTTTTCTTTTTCTTCCCAGCGCCTTCTGAATTCCTGGCGCTTGAGTTCCTCCTTGTCGACTGGGTATTCTGTGCCTCCTTCAGAGATCCGACGGTATAGTAGTTCCCTCTTAGGCGTTGTGGTTGGGCTTGTGGCTTTAGCTTGCTGTTCAGACTCGGTCTCTTGGGTTTCTACTTGCGGTTTTTCTGTGAGTTCTTGTGTGGCTTCTGTTGGTTTGTTTTGAAAGAGTTCCATTTCAGCTCTATGCAGTTCTCTTTCGGTCTTGATAATTTGTAGGATTTCTTCGTTATCCTTCTTTATCTCAGCCATGCGCTGAATCTCTTGTTTGATGTTGAGCTGGATTTCTTTCATGTCGGCCAGCGGCTTCTCATTATCGCTGGTCGGAGTCGTCGTCAGCAGTGCCTTGACTTGTTTCTTCAACTCGTCTATCTGCTTTTGAAGTTGATCTCTTTCAGCTTGTGCTATACCCGTGGCTGTCTCGCCCCTCTGCATTGCTTCCATGAATGGTATCTTTGTGAGGATGGCGATTTTTAAGACGTCTCTATGTCTCTGCAGGTACGGACAGCCCAGGTATCTTGCTCCATGTTTGCCCAGGCAGTTGGCACACTTTCTTTTGTTAATGGGTGCTCGGAAGTTTGTGTCCATCTTGGCCAGCGGACACTCCTTGAAGGCGTGGTGAGCGGCGCAGTATCGGCAGATTTCCGTCTTACTGCGACACGTAGTTCTACTGTGGCCGGCCTTCTGACATCTGGAACATTGCGTGATTCTTGGTATGAATCTCTCTGGTTGCTGCTGTTGCATGGCTGGAACCTTATGTTTGACTGTTGCAGCTGTGAGATGTTCTTTCGAAGACTTATCCATTGTGGATATTAACTTGGTAATCCAACCAACAGTTGAAGGTTACTCACTTTTGTTAGTTTTAGTAACTTGCTAGAAGGATTGTCCCAGTTTCACTGACTTGGTTGAATGATGAGGCCATAGGTGATACTTCTCAGAAGTAACGCAGACGATACACTGTTGTCAGTACTCTGATGATCTTCATCTTTGTAGATTATTAGATCTTGAAGTCCATCCTGGATATTCCTACTAAAATAGGACTTAATCACTCACCCAGTCAGTTGTCTTCGAATTTATCTGTTGCTCACCATGGAGCTATTGAGCGCAGCAGTCCATGGGTATTTCTAGATGCAGACTATGGTTAGGACATTCACTTTCTGGCTGTTGACCCAGGATCCAGGTGTAGTGATATAGTCCCACCACATTCAACCACCACCTGCTTCTCTTCAATAGTTGAAGAGAATCATGGTTTTAAAAGGCAAAAATACCTTTCCCGACACGGGGAAAGCACGTCTGTTTCCTTTCCTTTGTCTGAACTAAAATGGCTACACTGGTCTTTGTTTTCAACCTCGCCGGCTTGGCCAGGTACGCGAGCCAAAATAAAGCCAACTAAATTAAGCTGCCACGGTCAGTCTATCGCTGTTTTATTTTCTCCTACATTAAGTAAGTTACTTAAACAGTAATTGTAAGGGGTTGTTTATTTTTAAGGGAGTCAATAAATCGGAAAGGGTAAGGACGTTTTATTATATCACACCAATCAAGAGAATTGCTTTCAAATGTCCATCCTTCAATCTAGTTCGATGTGTTGACATCACATTCTTCATATTTTAAAATGTTTGCTCACAGACGTAAGTTGTTCCAAAGACTGATGCCATACCAGCGGCAAATTTCTTCAGTTTCGGAAACTTAACATCAGGTAAGTAGCGATAAAATTCAATAAGTTTTCCTTCTCTGTGCTTCTCTTTCAACAAGTCATTTGCTCCAACTGTAGTTCATCTGGAACATCATCAAGGTTACAATCAAACGGATTCTGGAACAGAAGAATGTCAATCTCAATTATGTCAAGATATGAACATCTCTCTCTCAAAAAAAAAAATGTTTCTTCAAGTCATGAATAATTTGTTTCCGGAATATCGAGGTTGACATCTTCGCCGATCAGTTGTTCTATAAATAATGACAGCTTTCTCCAAAATCCTTTGATGATTCAGTAAAGATCACAGACGAGGTTATCCTCTCCCTAAAGTTTCTAATTCAGTTCATTCATGTGGGCTGTGATGTTGACCAAAGATGACAAATTTGACAGCTAGGTAGAATCTGACAGTTGTTCATCAGCTCTATCTTTTTCAGTGAGGAAAACATCTATTTCTTTTCGGAGCTTGTAAAAACGAAACAGAACTTTACCGCAATTAGCCACCTCACTGATGTGTGATAAGGCAAATCACAGAATTTAGAATCAATTTCTTCAAGAAAAGCCTGGAACTGACTGTGATTGAGTGCATGTCCTCGAATAAAGTTCACAGCAGAAACGCCTGGTGTCAGTACACAAGAAACATCTAAGTTATTCCCACAGTGTGCTTGCTGATGCATGATGCAGTGTATGAACAGAGTGCCCGGAATTCGAAAATTTTCCAACTGAGTCTTTAAATGCCCTATCAGACCCTTCCTCACTCCGGCCTCACTCCAGCTTCTTTCCTCCATCAACTGTAACACCTCGAAGCTAATTCCACTGAAGGTCTTGCAAAATGTTTTGCACTTCCACTAAACTGGCTTTTCCAGTTGTTGTTCCATGCATGCTGCAAACAAATGCCAACTCTTCCGTTATCTAAAAGTCCAAATTGGCACCACGAATGAACACGAGACGTTGTGATGTACTCGATAGATCAGTAGACTCACCCAGCGCCTGAGAATGCCACAACAAATTCCTAGCTTTCTCGCTTATCTGTAACACTATATTCTCTCCAAGCTCTTCAGTTCTCAGCATAACTGAACTTGTCGAAAGGCTGATAGTTCCAAACAAATCCGCTTGTTAGGACACAAGTCATTTGCTGCTTCCACCATGCACTCTTTGAAGAAGTTGCCATGAGTAAATGATGTTCCTTGTTCTGCCATCTAATGTACTATTTTGTACCTTGTACGAGTGACAGATTAATTTTCAGCAAACTTTCTCGTGAAGAGATTTCTTTGTGCTTCTAAACCAAGTTTTATGGACGCATATTTCTCAGAGCGTAACTTTACAGGAAACTGTGAATATGTTGATAGATGTTTTATTTCATAGTGACGCAAAAGATTGTACACATTCAAAATGGCAACACTCTTACTGCATATTACGCAAATGATGGTCTGGTCCTTTGTTTCCACGAAGAAGTGCTTTACTCCCCATTCTTCAATGAAAGCGCGACACTCGGTGTCCACTTTTCTCTTCTTAAGGATGAAGTAAACGGGATCTAAAAATGAAAAAAAAAACATTGAATTAGAAACACAATTAAAACCCTATTGGTACACAATAAAAGCAAAGGACTAGGGTTCACTGGTGAAGCTACGGCTCACCAAAGGTACACATAAAGTTTATAAGTACCTTTTGTAATAGAATATAACACATAATAAGGTTTATAAAATATATAAATAGGGCCGGCCTAAATAAACTGCCTATATCAGTGTTTTTCAACCGGGGTTCCTGGAGTGGCAGCCAGGGGTTCCGCCGAAACAGACCGAAATCACCTAAATGCAACATTTCTGCCCATCCGTTTATTACATCAAGTAGGATAGACACATGGATCCTCGCACTGAGTTCCTTGAGCAATGTAAACATTTGCGTAAGGGTCTGCTCCAGCAGAAAGGTTTAAAAAACACTGGCCTAGAGACCAGCTCGATTATCACCTTGACCCGAGAATTTTTCAGAGCTGGAGATAATATTTTCGTAACAATATGAGGCTACTATGACATTTATTTGCTTCGATTGCTACTTTATTGCCAATATGCACACTTGTAGTTCACTTATCTATCACTGTCATACAAAGAAATCCTTGCTACATACATATGACCTTAGTTTGGTGACCCTTGATCTAGAAGATTGATACGATGTAGATGTCTCTAAGTGGGAGGCCTAAAGAGACAGAGATGATTAATATTGAGAAGACATGGAAGCATCTGCAGGATATAGCAATAGTTAAACGGATTGGCGTGGGTTGTTTGAGTGCGTATGTAATGGAAGATACGGGACATGATAAAGAGATGCCTCATTTGATTGTAGCATCATAATCATCAAATGCTGTTAGTGCGGACGGTCATGTTCCGTCACCTTACACGACCACCAGGGTCAGGGATCAGATCTGAGTTGTCTCGATTATATCATGTGGCCGAGTCATCCAGATATTTATCTCGCTGCTATTCTCTTGTTCTTTCCCCATAAATCTTGACAGTTGTTCTGAATTTTTCAGTCCATTTGTACGCATAACTTGCCCAAAAATAAAATTTAAAAAAAAAAAAAAACATTAAAAAACGAAAATTCGGACTGCCTACATCTAATGTCGCGAATCAGGATACGGTTTTCACGAACTTTATTTTCAAAGAGTTCAGGGTTTGGCACGTAGGCCAGTCTGATATTCTGCCCTTCATATCTCTCTACTCGCATACATTATTTCATTCCTACATAACTTACGTAGCTAATCTCACACAACAGAGATAATAACAGAAGCAATATTTGCATTACTTTCTCCGTAATCCCGTATATACACGTAGGGGAACACAACTGGGCGAGATTCGGTAGCGGATCGCGTCGGTTTGGTTACTTACGGGGGTATGGTGAGCCGGTCGCTCAGAAAGCAATGGAAAACTACTGAGCATAATCTTGCCAAGACATCAACAACAGCGGTAAAAGATATATATATATATATATATATATATATATATATATATATATATATATATATATATATATATATATATATATATATATATATATATATATATATATGCAGTACAAACGCATGGGAAATGTGGAATAATCCATAATACATGACTCACTGGAAAGCTAATTTTTGACAAAGCAATTATAATTAGCTAAGGTAGACGTATCGCGCCGGTCTCTCTGGCTGTGGGGTTACAACACTTTCTCTCTGTAATCCCGTTTATCACGCAGAGTCTCGCAGCGGAGCGAGAACTGAGGTGGTTCGACCCCCGCTCGTGACTTGCGGATACTGAGCCGGCCGCTCAGAAAGCAATGGCAAACTACTGAGCGTAATCTTGCCAAGAGATCAATAGACAGCTGAAAGATGCTGCTGTTGACAGCTAAGTCCTGTAAAAGGATACGCAAAAAAAAAAAAAAAAAAAAAAAAAAGACGTATCGCACAACAGTTAGAAGAAGTTTATTATACTCTTTATCCTTTGAGAATTGTATTAATGTTTTTAAGGGATCATGTAGTCTGTACTGAGATAGTGTTGAAGTAGGCTGCGATTGTATGTACTGGGACTGGTGGTATCTTTGATTTCTTGGGGAATATTGTTCCACGGCTGAGCTGCGGAGTACGCTGAGCTTGTTTTGTATAATTCTATTCCAAGCGTCGGGAGTGTAATATGTTTAGTCGTTGGCTATGTCTTTGCGTTATATGTAAACAATGGTTATAGAGTGAGGGAGTGAGTGAGTGAGAGAGAGAGAGAGAGAGAGAGAGAGAGAGAGAGAGTGAGAGAGAGAGAGAGAGAGAGAGAGAAAGAGAGAGAGAGAAAGAGAGAGTCAAACAAACCGACTTACTCATATGTGGAGACACGTTTCGCGCGTGATTTCGCACGTCTGCATTATGTGCTCTCTCGTGCAGTCATGCATGTATAGATACATCTGACAGTTTACGTCATTCTCGCGTGCTTAACGACCAATGGCACTGGGCGACTTTCATCGCCACTTGATTCCTCTCTCTGTTGTTTATGGCTATACTTATCTAATCTACAATTCGCCGTGTCTACTGTGGTAAGTTGGAGAGTAATTGTAGCTTTTTGACGTAACGAGAGAGAAAGAGAGAGAGAGAGAGAGAGAGAGAGAGAAAGAGAGAGAGAGAGAGAGAGAGAGAGAGGAACAGAGAGACACAGAAACAGAGACAGAGAGAGATAAAGAAAGAAAAAGAGATGAAGGTAATCTAAGAGAGAGATCGACGAAGACAGGAGAACCGAGACAGAGAGCGAGAGGGCGCGAGAAAACAAATAGAGAGATGTAAACGGAGAAGGATAAATATGAGAGAGAGAGAGAGAGCGCGCTAGAGAGAGAGAGACAGGCAGAGACAGAGAGACAGAGAGAGAGAGACAGAGACAGAGAGAGAGGAGAAGAAATGGAGAATGATTCTAGTAAGGATAACATCGTTGTGAAGAGAGGGAGAGAGAGAGAGAGAGAGAGAGAGAGAGAGAGAGAGCGAGAGAGGTGGAGAGAAGGTGAGGGAGGTAGATGCTCTGCACTGAGAAAATGTGAGGGAATAACTGACAATTAAAACTGCAACTTTATATGACGCAAAACAAGAGGAGAATAGTGAACGACATAACGACAGACATGTGTAAAGGGAAGAATATATGTGAATTAGTAGGTGAAAGAAAGTAATATGATAGAAATAGACATACAAACGTAATAGTAGGTGCCGTAGATATAAGCGAATGTGGATAAAACAGAGGTAGGGAAAAAGAAAAAAAACTTATGATCCAGAGAGTGAGAAATGGTGTTTGCGAGGTTGTGTATGAGAGAGAGAGAGAGAGAGAGAGAGAGAGAGAGAGAGAGAGAGAGAGAGACGGAGGGAGAGGGAGGAGAGAAGACAAACAGCTTGAGAAAATATATGCACAGCAAGAGAATAGAAGTAAATGCAACCGACTACGAATAAAGAATTTAAACAAGCAAGGAAGACAGGGAGAAGGGACACAGAAGCGGATAAAAATACAAGAGATAGAAAAAGAAAACACAAAAAAAAAAAAACACACACACACACTCACACACACACACACACACACACACACACACACACACACACGCACGCACGCACGCGCGTGCACGCAGAGAGAGAGAGACAGAGAGAGAGAGAGAGAGAGAGACAAGCATAGACAACCAGAAAGAAACGTATCCAGAATAGAACACTAATTAACACTGACTAAAGATGTCATGATAAAACAACCTCAATCATTCCGACAATCATGGGGCTTGCCGTGTGTATTACAGCCATCACCAAGATTACCGGATATTGATTGTTGCATCCACCATAGACCGCGCTGCATTCAGCACAAGAACGGGGCAGCAAACAAACCAACAGACAAACAGATGTCGCCCGCCCATCAGGCAGGACAACGAAAGCGGAAATAATCAACCAGGGCTTTTCGTCCATTAGTATCATCTCTTATTCTCCGTACGTTATTAACCTGTTCTGTCCTCGTCCGTTGTCGCATTAGCACACGATAATCCAGGCTGTTGCTTTAACTCGAACGAACGAACGAACAAATGAACGAGCGAACGAACGAACTCTATTTTCAAAGGGTCACAAATTAGGCATTACATTCGGCCCTTCCAGTTATTCATCTTTCACACATCAATTATCTATTGTGCATATTACATTCACTAGGAAAAAGAAACTTTGTCAAATGAAA
>OY992878.1:151798181-151913181 GCA_963921405.1 Cepaea hortensis | reverse complement strand
GAATTTGTATCGCTCTCTTGCCTTCAGCCTTACCCTCCAGTATGGTTTTATAAGAGTATTATGTCTTTTAACGTAGCCGAAATGTTACACTTGCTTCTTTTTTTTTTATTTCTGTCGTCAACTATTGTTTTTTTTTTTTTTATTTCTAGTTTTTCTAGAAGCTCTGTATTTGATAGATTTTGTTTCCAAGAACTACGACATATTCTTCTCTATATCCACATCTCTATGATCTTTATTGGACTTTTCGATTGCTTGTTCACTGTCCGGGCTTCCGCGCCCTATAGTAGTTTTCAATATACATAACATTTGACAATTCTCATTTTTAAGTCGTTGTTAATGTCTCTAGATGTTAATATTGATTTTATGTTGTCGAAAACATTTTTGACCATTCCTATATTCTTATTTATGTCTGTTTCGCTTCTGACATCATCTGTCATGTAGATTAATTAACTTTAACAGTAGTGCATGTCATGAATCAAGAAAACAAAACGTCAGAATCACACACACACACACAGCGAAGAAATTACTGCAACTTCTATTATTGAAATACATGTTACTGCTCTCTGTCTCGTGCTGTTAACTTAATAAATATCCAGGGTCACACGACAGTGTCCACTTGTGACAGCCTGGCTTGTCATTCAGCCATTAACCGCTGCTTCCTGGACTTATTAACGTCATCCCTGAAGATTTCACCACACGAATGTAATTATTTTTCTCAAGCTGTAAAGTTCCAGAAGCGGTGAAAACAGGGTTAATGGACTTGATCACAAGTTATTCACCCCTGCTCAAGTGTAGAATTTAATTATTTCTCTTTATTATGAGTCTATTGATAAATGTCCGCACGAACTGTAATTAGAATGAAGATAAAAACAATATACAAACACGCACTGAAAAGGTATGTGTAAAGGAACACATTAACCAATTAAACGTGCGGGAGGGGGAGGTTGGTTTTGCTCATTTTGAAATCGAGCATATTCCACACACGTGCTGCTAGTACCGGTAGTACTTATGAGTGCTTTGGACCGATTTTGCTTGAGGAATAGCTTTACCTATTACCAGTTTTCATCGTTACAGGTAAACCCACTCCGACTTCTGAGGTACTTGTAATTAACGTCCCAAAGTCAAAGACGAAAATTAAACATTAACTGGGAGTCTGTAACTCAACCGGCGCAGCAGCTAAAGGGATAGTAAGACGCACCGTTTCAAAATTCCCGGTCACACGGAGTGAAAGGCTCAAAATTAGCCATGGCCGATTTGAAAGAAAACCGCTTTGTGTTGATTTCGGTGGCATAAGGTTCTGAAAACAATGGAGCACTACTGAACGTAGATTTGCCTAGTATATCATAAACACACAATACATTCTGAGGGTGATTGTACATGTAAAGAACATGCAACTAAATTTTTTTTAAAAGTTAACAATGGTCTTTATCAAGATTCAAGTAAAGGAAACGGCAGGAAGAAAAAAAAAAAAAAACAAGAAAAGCTGAAGGAGTTACTGCAACTTCTATTATAGAAATATCTGTTTCTGCTCTCCGTGTGGTGCTGTTAATCTAATGTATATAACAGTGTCACATTGCACTGTCCTCGTACGACAGCCTGGCTTTTCAGTGGGCCATTAAAAATAAGGAGGAGGAGGAGGAGGAGGAGGAGGAGGAGGAGGAGGAGGAGGAGGAGAAAGCAGGTAAAAAGGAACTGATGGACTCAGTTTATATTGTCGAGTTCTAGTTTCTATGCAGACCCAGCAATTCACACCTGATAACATTATTAGCCACGGAGTTATTTTGACGTTGTACATAGTTAATTTTCATGGTTAAAACACTGTTTAACCCTAAGCAGTTGCTACTTTAAAAGAATACACATGTGGATCTAAAGGAATTAGAATAGTAACGATGTGAGAAATAATTAGCTGAAGTAACAGTTTGACCAGTATGAGTTAAAGTAACAACTGGCTCGAACTGAAGGCGCTGAGAAAAGTATTGAAGTAACAATAATCACGCGTATATTTCATTCCTATAGACTAAGTCATTGCCACTTCAGTAAAGACGTATTTTTATCTATTTATTCAGTTCTGTTAAATTAACTCGATTTGCCCCAAATAACCGTATACAATAAATATCAAAATGCTTTATAGCAATAATTGCACCCTATTTCAGGGGAAAACAGTAACCGAGTAAGATTAAAAGTAATCAGACTCGAGTTTAGTTAGCTACGTATCATTTACAGGACGTCACACTCAACTACAGCATTGTTTTGACTGTTTGTAATTTCTTGGAACGTTTACGTTCAGTAGCTTGCCACTGCTTTCTGAACGACCGGCATCCATACGATTTTATGAAAACAACGCAAGGTGATCTGTTGCTAAATCGCCAAATTACTCATTGCATTCGTAAGCCATTCGCTACAGAGGCGGTTTAAATTGAATATCACAAGATCTTAAAGTAATAATTGCATCCGATTTCAGAAGAAAATAGTAACCGAGTAAAAACAAGAGTAACCAGACCCGAGTGATTCACAGCCATTGATGCGTGGAAAGACATAGTCATGGAGCAAGTCTTTTGCAGATCAACATTGTCATCGCGCCATGCCGAGACGATTCTCGATCCAATGGAAGTTCCTCTTTCTCATACATGCTCATACTTCAGGTATCTGAAATTTCCTCTGTCCATCTTCGCGCTGGTTGATCCTTGTCTTTTCTTCTGAGAATTATGCCTTCCTTCAGTGTTCTTCCCAAATTACAGCAAAGTTTAATATGGCCCACGAATTTATTTTGTTTTTTCTTTCGGATATCCTATTACAGGACATCGCTGTCACTACCAGCATTTTACCGCAAGCAAGATTACGCTAAGTAGTTTGTCATTGCTTTCTGAGCGGCCAGCTCACATATCCCGTAAGAAAAGGGCGCGGCGAGAACAGCTAACGTTTCTCGCGCAGCTGGTTTGCTCACGTGATAAACGGGATTACGGAGAAAGTCGCTATCTCCTAGGCCAGGGAGACGGCCCGAATTTAATAGCCCGTGATATAATACTGTTTATGTGCGACATCCTGGGCAGACATTAGTCTATGCTACATCCTGGGCAAACATTATTATGTGGGACATACTGGGCAGACATTATTATGTGGGACATACTGGGCAGACAGTATTCTGTGGGACATCCTGGGTAGACATCAGTCTGCTTGACATCCTAGGACAGACTATTGTTTGTGGAACATACTGGGGAGACATTAAGCTATGCAACAATCAAGGGCGGACACTAGTCAGTTGGACCTCCTGGACAGACACTATCCTGTGAGACATCCCGGGCAGACATTAGTCTATGGAACATCTTTAGCAGACACAAGTTTGTGGGGGGGGGGGGCGGGGATTGGACAGAAACTAGAATGAGTAACATCCTGGCCAGGAATTTGTCTTTGGGGTATCCTGGTAAGACACGTGTCTATGGGACATTCTGTACAGACAATAACGTCTAGGGCGTCATGAGTCACATCCTGAGCAGACACTAGTCTCTGGTGCCACTAGTCTGTCGTGCAAACAGTAGTCTGTGGGACATCCTGAGCAGATAATAGTCTGGCCAATGAAGTGAACAGCGATCATCATCTCGTCTATGATGAAGCTGTCCGAGGACACCACTTTGCACGCTGTGAGATTTCATGAGTATCACCGCCATTACAAAAAAACAAAACAAAATAAAACATACAAGCGTTCACTAAATAGTGCGTGCGAAAAACTGGAAGGACCGTAAAGGTATGATAGAATCACCGATATGGAGCACTTGGAGAGAACTACATAATTATCAGTGAACCAAGAGGGGTTGACGTCACGGTGATGACGGCAGGGGAAGACGCTGGCGCTGAATTAGACATACGTTGAGAACCTTAAAATAGTGTAACAGTGACAGTCATTTGTTTGGAATCTACAAGGCAAAGGAAATAGAGGAAGATCTTAAATACACAGGAGAAAGATAAGCAGAGACATAAATCAATAATATGGGGATGAATTTTATGGAGGTATATGAAACAGCGAAGAAAAGAGCAGTTTGGGGTGAACTGGTTGAAGGCGTATGCGCCAATGGGGGATACACGGCGTAAAAAGGAAGACAATGATGCAGCTTCATAGCTGAAAGCTAAGGATGCCATGTACGGTTAACATGACCATTATCCACGTAATGGAGGATGGGTATTCGCAACGACAGATAGCTACCGACTGTGGGATTAGAAAATAGTCATATTTAGGTAATGTGGTGGGAAAATTGGAACAAGAAACTTGACTGAAACAACGGAACACACACGTTAGGTTTCGGTAGTTAAAAAAAAAATGAAGTTAAGAGGATCGACTTCATTGCAACGGGCTTTATCCCATATAGCTCTGTCTGTTTTTCAGGAAGAGGGAGGGGAGGCTGTCGGAAGCGTAGCACAACGCATAACTCCGTAGCTCCAGCGACGACACTCAGGAGTCTTCGAGACAATTGCACTCGTGAAAGGAGCGATGTAGCCAGGCTTCTGAAATGTGTGTCTTCGTGAAGACAGGGGCAAGTTTTTTGGATAAAAAAACACAACAAAGAACAAAAACAAACTAAAATTCTAGAACAACTGAAATGAATAACAATTTAACAGTCAAGGTATTTTGGTCACCTGAAACTGTATAACAATCTGTGTAAAACGTAATGGACATTTAAGTTGAGGGCATGCAAGTTAGAGGTTGCCAAAGGCATAGATGGACAGACAATATCAAAGCGAGGTCAGCATGCAAGTTAGCATAATGTACAAGGAAAGACTCACGGGTAGAATGTGATGGCGGTCAGTTACTGTCAGTCTTAGCTGTGGAGATTACAATGGAATCTGTATAATGGAAAACAGACCCCCCCCCCCACCCCCTCCCCCCCCCCCCCAAAAAAAAAAAAAAAAAAGAAATGGTGTGAATAAATTTGTGACAGCCGAGAAACTGAGAATTTCATACGAAGAAGTGATTTCAGATGCAGAGGTTTAGAGTAAACAATGACCATGCTGAATGAGTTGTCAGAGTGCTCCCGAAAACAATGAAATAGATTCACTCAGAAAACGATTATAAATTATCGGTCTAAACTATAGAAGACTGTTGTTTGTGGAGGAACATGATCACCTGCGCCATCCGGCTTGCACATGCTGCTGCTACTGTTGATGATGATACTTATTATGATGACGATAGTAAATTCATTGGTAACAAATGAGTAACAAGAAATCTGTAAAAATATACTTCTTCTATTGTAGGATCCAAATTTCCGCCCCGAAGTAATAACATATGATGGGTTAACTGACCCGACAACTAAGCGCCCAGAACAAATAGCAACAGCCGGTGACCTCATCTGCAAGCCAAGATTTCGGCGTGCACGATTCGATCATTTCTAAGGCATATAATAAAACTGGTTGCGTAGTTTTTTCCAGAAATTGCTTCGTTGCGCAATGGTGGTAAATTTTTCTTTCACTGGATAACATGAAGCTTGACAATCGATACAGACCAGTGACCGTCAGGGATATAAAGATGGTTTAACTTATGGATATACTGACAGAAACAGCCGCATTAACACGGAGGCGGAAATCAGATAATCAGACTAACAACAGACAGACAGCCAGATAAACATACGTACAGTCGGATGTACTAAAGGACAAACAGACAGAATAACAAATAGGTGGGCATGTCGATTGGTAGATAGAGAGACATACAGTCGGAAGGACGGTATAACAGAAGGCAGATAGGCAAGTAGATAGGCAGAGGACAATCAGAGAGACAGTTAGACCTTTAGATAGATAGTCTTACAGACAGACAGACAGACAGACAGACAGACAGACAGACAGACAGACAGACAGACAGACAGACAGACAGACAGACAGATAGATAGATAGATAGATAGATAGATAGATAGATAGATAGATAGATAGATAGATAGATAGATAGATAGATAGATAGATAGATAGCAGGGCATAAAACAGACAAAGAGACAAATAAATAGACAGACAGACACATAGAAAGACAGAAAGATAGACAGAAAGAAAGGCAAGCAGACAGACATGCAGGTAATCAGGCAGTCTGGTGAGGGCGAGCGCAGAATGTTGGGTGGATGGCTTAGTGGGTAGACAGACAAGGAGACAGACATATAGATAGAAAGTGTCAGACAAGAAGATAAGTAGGGAGATTTGTAGGTTCACTGACTTTTAATATGTTTTTACAATTATCTAATTAACTAAACCTAAGCCAAACCAAATCTGGCAAAAAGATCATAAAGATAAAACGAAAGTGGCACAGTTTGGGGATTTTATAGCTGGATGCAAAATCAGCTAAGTTAATGTTATATTGTTTTTCATTCTCTAACATATTTCGTCAAAAAGCGTCAAGTTGATTGAACTGTCATTCAACAACCAATGACCTGTTGACAAAAATAAGATTAGTTCAAAGATTCTGACAGCTTGGGAATACGCATTTAATCAATTCAGCCGTGTCAGCTGATACACTTATCACACATTTTGTTTTCTTATATATCTGTTAATATATTGATTTAATAAATAACCGGCTTGGCTCGCCTTAACTCTGCATTATTATTACTGTTTAAATCTTATGCCAGCTTCTATATTTCTAGCAATTTGGTTTTCCACTCACAGTAAAATGTAGTCCTGATCTGAAATGCATATTGCAATTTCGAAAACAAGGGAACAATATTTTCTATAACATATGGAAAATTATTACCATTCACTAATGTAATAATTTAATTTGAGACATGGATATGTCTTCAATGGATAAAAAAATCCTTCATATAAGACAAAATGGCCCAAACAAAGCCAGGAAATGAAATGAGTTTCACATCACGAGGGGACAGTTTTTGTGTTCCTTCCTTTTCCAATAGGAGGCAGCTAATCAGCTGCAATGATATAAAAGCGTTTGGAGAGGCAGTTCTTCCCTGAGTCAGTTTGACGAACGTCCACAAGCCGCTGCAGATTAATAGTTCTCTCCTGGTTCAACGTTCCCACGAAAAGGGGCGACATGCTGATCCTGCCGGAGTAAATCATGTGGGAGAGGTCGAACGGATATTCTGGAGACCAGTCATCAAATCAATTTGGTGCTCGAAACACAGCTCTAAGATGGCTTCCCGAAGGTCTTCAGAGCATTCTGGGATTGAAACGCGAGGTCAGATATTAACCCATGTGGAAGATGTATGTCTCCGAGAGAATTATCTAGGATTACAACCTCAATGTGTCCGTAAACTAGGGGAAAATGCAAAAGATAGCAATAGAGCTTGGGATTTAGATGTTTTTTTCCCCATAGATGTAGATTCTTCTTCCTTCGCCTCATTCTCCTCCTTTTCGTCGTATGCCCGTTATCTTCCACTGGGACATAGGTCATATACTAATTCACGTTAAGGCGTCTTCAATTTTGATATCTCCTGCAGCTCCACCCATGTCCTCCGCATATTATTCGAATCTTTCTCTCTCTCTCTCTCTCTCTCTCTCTCTCTCTCTCTCTCTCTCTCTCTCTCTCTCTCTCTCTCTCTCTCTCTCTTTCTCTAAGCTCCTCTTTACTGAATCTGTCATATCGTGTTGTTATTCTAAACTACTCAGACACCTTTTAGTGAATGCTTATAGCATTTGATTTAGTCGTTCCCCGTGTTTTAGACCAATACAGCCATACTGATTTAGCGTTACGGTTATTTCAAAACAATGTTTCCCCTTAGTGAATTAACATAATAAAGAAACAGACGATAAATTGCACAATTTATGGCCTGGAATATTTCATTGCATTTCGTCAGGTGTGTACTACAGAATTCACACAACACAAACTAAAGCAATAAGATAGATGCATCCTTCAAGCTGAAATATATAACACACATTCCCACGGTAATTCTAAATTTATACCACAGTCATTTCCAACTGATTATCATGTCATAGTTTAGTCAAATAATCTAAGTCTGGTACCATTCTGACTTTCTTTTGACTTCCACACATTTCCTAGTGCTATAACTGACTGTGATATCACAGGAAGAAAAATAAGTATACATACAGGGTGTTTAAAATAAAAACAAAACACAACAGGAAAGATATTATTGGAGGACGATGCTATAATGAAGAGGTGGAATAGGTATATAAGAGACTTATATGATGGAGAAAGGGCAGAATTAACAGAAAAAAAGTAACTTAGAAGATCTACCTATTCTAAAAGAAGAAGTCGATTACGCTATAAAGCACTTGAAGAAAGGAAAAACAGCTGAGCCAGATGGAACCACAATAGAAGAATTAGAAGCAGTGGAAGAATTGAGTAGATATATTAACCAAAATGTTGAATGATATTTACAGCAGTGGATATATACCAAGCGATATGTTGAAATTTGTTTTTATAGCTATACCAAAAAGACCAGGAGCAATGTAATGCGAAGATTCTCATACGATTAACCTCATAAATCATGTCACTAAGCTTCTACTCAGAATTATAATGAGAACAAGAAAGAAAATACACATGGAAATTGGTGAAGAACAGTATGGATTTGTTGAAGGAAAAGGTATAACAATGCAATATATACATTACGGACACTATTAGAAAGATCAATAGAGACAAAGAAAGACATGTATTTGTACTTCGTAGATTATACTAAGGCATTTTTATAAAGTAAAACATGATGCAATAATTAAAATGTTGGAATATATTAACAGTGATGGGAAGATCTCAAAATAATAAAAAAAATTTTTTACTGGAACCAAATAGCAGCGATTAAAATGGGAAATAAAGAAGGATATTGTGAACACATAAAGCTGGGAGTAAGACAGGGATGCGTTTTGTCACTGGATGTCTTCTCCCTCTATAGCAAATTAATAATGAGAGAGATCAAAGAAAAGCCAGAAATAATATTCGGAGATTATAATATAAATAATGTAAGCTATGCAGATGATACAGTATTCATCATCATCATCATCATCATCATCATCATCATCATCATCAGCATCATCATCATCATCATCATCATCATCATCATCATCATCATCATCATCATCCACTTCTGCCGTCAAGCGTCGTGGGGAGGAATAATTTGCGCTCCAGCGCCCAGTGGGCGGCAATTGATAGTTTCATTCCGTGTGATTGTACAAAGACACAGTATTGAAGACGGATAATGCAAAAGATCTACAACAATCGTTGGACATTATAGTAACAGAGAGTGCAAAGAAAGGACGCTCCTTGAATATCAAGAAAACAGTAAAAATGGTGATATCAAAGAAACAGGTGACAACCAATTGTGAAATAGAGATAGAAGGGAAAATTCTTCACCAAGTGGACAGGTTTAAATATTTAGGAACATATATAACATCAGATGGAAGATGCACAACAGAGATTAAGAGCAGAATAGGGCAAGCAAAGGCTATATTTCAGAAAATGAAGAATATCCTATGCAATAATTCACTATCATTGAATGTAAGGAAGAGAGTCCTGAGGTACTATGAAGAACCTATTTTGCTATATGGCTGTAAATCCTGAAATGTAAAAGAACAAATTAGGAAGTGACTGGAAGCAACAGAGATGTGTTTCCTGAGACGAATGTTGCGAATTCCTTGGACAACCAAAGTAACTAACAACGAATGCCCAAAAGAGGCTAATGAAACTAGAACATTATATGCAACATTAAAAAAGGGGCAAACAGCTTTTTTTGGCTTTGTGATGATAAGAGAGGCATTGGAGAACATTGTGACAACTGGAAAGATTGAGGGTAAGAGAGGCAGAGGTAGACCAAGAGAAATGATTCCGGATGGACTGCGACGGTGGCATGGAGGATTACCAACGTCAGAGTTGATCCAGAACACCAAAGACCGAGATCTGTGGAGAGTCACGAACGCCTGCGCCAGTCGGCATGGCACTTGATTATGATAATGATAACAGAATGGCACCTGGCCGTCTTGACAAACGATAGTTTATAAAATGGACTTATACCTCTCCATAATAATAATAATAATAATAATAATAATAATAATAATAATAATAATAATAATAATAATAATAAGTCTTTATTTTCAAAGGGTTAAGAATTGGGCACGCAGGCCCGTCTGACATTCTGCCCTTCTTCTCTATTTCCTCTCATACATTCTTTCATTCAACATCACTTATGAAGCAACTTTTGACAACAAAAGAACATTAAAACGCATGAAAATTAATCAATAACAAATGACTCACTGAAGCAGTGTTTAACATGGGCATTATAAATACCTAAGGAGGGTGTAACGTGCCATACATAAGGGAATGTTTTTTGGCTAGTTGTCGTTTGAGATAAGTTACCATTATTGTCTTTTTTGTGTTGTTTGTTATGGGGGCATGTAGTCTGTACTAAGGTAGTGTTCAAACAGGTTGCGAATGTATGTATCATGATTGGTGGTGTCTTTGATTTCTTGTGGAAGATTGTTCCACAACTGAGCGGCAGAGTATGCTAAGCTTGTTTTATATAAGTCTATCCTAGGTTTAGGTACATGAAGTATATTTAGTCGTTAGCTATGTCTAGCGTTATATTTAAACAGTGGCCAAAGGTAGCTTGGAGCATTTTGAAATAGGATTTTGTGAATTAGTTTGGTTTTATTAAAAAGCAGGCGCTTGTGGAGTGGCAGTAACCGGAGACGTTTATATAGGTTAGAATTGTCGGTAAGCTTTTCACCATTAATTAAACGCACTGCCCTTTTCTGGAGTGAATATAAGCGTTTTGTTATTGATTTGGAGCATCCATCCCAGACTGTGGAGCAGTAATCAATATGTGTTTGTATATGAGAAGTATAGAATATCTTTCTTGTGTTTTCGTCAAGGAAATTTTTAATTTTGGCAATTTGGTATACTTTTTTGGCTATTTGTTTAACTAGAGCATGAACATGTGAGTTAAAAGTTAGATTTTGATCTATGATAACACCCAGTGTCTTGTGCTCGGTGACACTTTCTACAGGCGTGCTGCCAATGTACAGCTGAAGAGTTCTCTGCGAGTTTAGAGTGTGAAGTCTTTGCCTGGTTCCTATTAACATAGACTTTGTTTTAGTAATGTTAATTTGCATGCGGTTTGCATGACTCCAGTTAACTACACTATTTATTTCCTGTTGCAAGGATAATTCTAGCACATTACGATCAACAGCGTTTGTATATACTGTGCAGTCATCAGCAAATAGATCGCAGGACGACGACAGATTTAATGGAAGATCATTTATATAAATGGCAAATAATAGAGGGCCACGAATAGACCCCTGAGGTACTCTAATATTAATGGTAATGGCTTGAGATAAAACTTTATTGTGTGATACTACTTGCTTTCTGTCTAATAAGAATGATTTTATTAATGTCACTATATTAAAACTTACTTTCATTGTTTCTAGTTTTTTAATTAGAATAGTATGATCTATCATATCGAATGCTTTCCTAAAGTCTATAAACACCGCTCCACATAGAGTATTGTTGTTAATATTTTGATGCCAGTTTTCTATCATGTTTGTTAGTGCCGTATGGCAAGAATATTTTGGCCGAAATCCTGACTGACTGTCAACTATCAGTTTATGGCGAACTAAGTGATCTAGTGTTGTTTTGTGGATGTGCTTTTCTAGCTGTTTGGATAATGAGGATAATATGGAAATTGGTCTATAATTACTCATGAGACGATCGTCTAGAGGACCAGCTTTTAAATGAGGATACACTTTAGCGATTTTAAAGGCTGATGGGAAGTGACCTCTGGTTAGACATTGATTATATATAAAAGTTAGTGACTCGCAGATCGCCGGTGCAGCATGGCGAAGGATCCGACTACTAATTCCATCTAGTCCTGATGAGTTATTGTTTTTTAGATTACGGAGATGAGTAAATACTTCAGTTGTCGTCATTAGCGGTATGTTGGAGGAAATGTGTCCATAGCATTTGTTCTCACAGAATGATGATAATAAAGATATGTCATGAGGCGCATCTGGTATTGCAGCCTTCAGTTGGTTTATGTCGGACTGAAAGTATCTACTGAATTGATCACATGTAACCTGATTTGATGGTAATGATTGTGATGATTTGTGTTTGTTTGTCAAGGTATTAATTGCTTTCCATATATCTTTAGTGTTGGTTTTATCTATTCTATGTTCTTAAAATAGTTTTTCTTTTCCTTCCGAATAACATATTGAACTTTGTTTCTCAGACTACGGTACATAGTTAGATCTCTATTTTTGTGAGCCCTGTCGCGATCTCTCATAAGTTCAACTACCTCCTGTGTGATCCACGGGGGCTTTGTGTGATGTTTAACACGAACTTCCTTAAATGGAACATGTTTATCAAATATACTTAGAAAGGTCTTTAGCCAGTGGTCCAGAGCATCGTCTGGGTCAGGAAGCTGGTAAACATAATCTAGAGATGAGTTGACCAAATCTTGTAAGAAGACGTCTCGATTGAAATTTTTGTAATTTCTATATTTTATGCTTGTATGTTTGTGTTTGGGAGTTTTGGTGCCCCTTTTCGACCACGTGCAACATACTGGATAGTGATCGCTCATTGCATTGATAGGTACACTACATTCTGTGATGTTATCAGCACACGTAGTATAAATATGATCTATAAGTGTTGCAGATGATTTAGTGATTCTAGTGGCTTGTTTGACTAACTGTTGGAAATTATATGACTCTATTATGTTTTCCCATGTTTCGTTTTATTTGTTAGCGTCTATGTTGAAGTCACCTAGCAATACTATTTCCCTAGCATTACTAAAGACTACATCCATCATAGTGGTGAATTTTTCATACCAGATATTTCCTGCACTGGGGTTTCTATAAAGATAGCCAACTACTAGCGGTATGCAATTTTGAAGTTTAACCTCTATCCATACACACTCAATTTCACAGGTTTCAAAGTCTAGCCTGCGGTGGGCGTTAAGCGAGTTGGAAATATAAACTGCAATACCCGTCTCTTGTTTCTGATAGGGATCTCTTCTAATGGTTTTAAAACCTCTGATAGCGATGTCATCATCTGAGATGTTGCCATTTAATCGACTTTCGCTAACGCCAAACATGTGAAAATTTTGATTAAGTATAAGTGATAGTTCGGGCAGCTTCCCTAATAGATGGCATATGTTTACATGCCCGATTCTGAGCCCATTATTCCCGAGCCAGTGTTCGTACTTATTAGACATTTCAACAATGCGTAATCACAAGTTTAAAAGCAAAACACACACACACACAAAGTGAATACAACTTACGTCCCTTATTACAAAAACACACTCTAAAGTACAGAGAAACAGTAATATCTCTGTAAATATATAAAAATACGTACACAGATCCGTAAGGAAGAGCAGTGAAGACCCCCTCACTCACCGTGAAAACACAATTAGAATTATTATAAAAGTTATACAGCTAAGTACTATCAATTAATATAAAGTCAAAACCAGTCAATGTTTGTAATAACTTATAACCTAATACGTTACTAGATCAAGTTATAACCAAATATGCAGATAAACGTTTAAGGAGAGGCTCTTTCTTGTACCGAGATCCGGTGTAGCTTTGTCCTAAGTTGCTAGTAAATACCAGGTTGTGTTGGTTGTTGGTATAGCGACATTATAAGTGCTTGACGAAGTGTAGCTGGGCTATACCGTGTGAGGTGCAACCATTCTGGATTACAATTAAATGGGTACTGATGATGTCTCATGGGTATGTAATGACTACCAACTAGAGCCTCTGGTTGGTGGCTAACAGGAGGTTGTGCTGGCACGTCGTTGTTGCTGAGAGTCGGATCCTTTCTGGGGAGAATAGGAATCATATCTTCGTAATTATTACCCTCCTGTGTGAAAGACGACGTATTTAACGGACTTGGTGTTGTGGTAGTGTCCCGTCTGGCTTGGATTTCAGGTGCAGTGGTTATGAGTGGTCTGCACACTTCTGTCCTATTGGTACTTGATGTGACGGGAGTATGTCGTCTGGCTTGAGTTTCAGGAGTAGCTAAAAGTGTCCGGCGCGATCCCGTATTGGATGTATGGTATGTCCGTTCTGGATATTTTAAATTCTTGGCGAGAAAACTGGTGCCCAATGTAGATAAATGTATTTGATCCTTGTAAAGACTCTTTTTTGGTGCACCAGCCTGTGAAGTGAATGATGCTGTATTGTTGATGAATTGTATCTTGTTTTGAGAACAGAACTTCTGCAACATGTTGTTATTTATGTCAGCTAGACGGCGCTGGTATCCATAACTCGGTGATATGATGGAGGAGAAGAAAATGGATGAGTTAGGAAAAGTGTGACGTAATCCGTTCAAGAGTGCCAGCAGTTGAGACCCTGTGATTTGTTGGTTGATCATGGTGTCGGTGATGCCAATATGTACGCTTGCCCTTCTGACGCTATGATTTACAGCCAACCTGCTAATCTTGTCTGTTAGCCGGTCTACACCAGCCCCAGGCAGTGGGGTTATTGAAACAATGTCTTTGTCTGATGTCGCCATCCTGTCGCTGTATAAACCTTTCATTAAGGAATCGCCTAGTATAATATGTGTACAGTCAGGTCGTGCTGTCTGTACATGTTGGTTGTCAGCACGTCTCGACCGTTGTTTCATCCATTTCCGATTATCAGCAGTCTTTATGTCTCCATGTGGTTCTCCCGATGTATCTTGTTGGCTTGTCTTGCCCGTTTGCAGCATGTTAAAGCACTGTAATTTATCTGGTGACTTTTCTTGAAGTACTTCAAACCTATTGCTTATTTTGACGTCAATGGGGTAGACTGCTTGTTGTTGTTTATCTTCGTCTGCACATTGAGGTGTTTGTTGTTTTTTATCTTCCTCTGCGCGTTGAGTTGTTTTCATAGTGATTATCTGTTCTGGGTGGGATTGAGCTTCCCCAAGATTTCCCAAGGATGAAGCGGTTGCTTGAGAATTACATGCTTCATCGGTTTGGTTTGTAGAGGACGCATTCTGTAAGATTTGAACTGTATTTCTCAGCAGCAAATTTTCGTCTCGCAGGAGTGCGACTTCTGTCTTGAGAGCATTGTAATCACTGCTTATCTTGTTGTTTGCTTCAATGTTGGTTGAAACAGTGACAATGAGCGCCTTTAGTTATTGTTCTAGTTCCTCAATGCGCTGTTTACAGTCGCACGAATGTCCATTGATAGTTAAGATGCTATTGTTATCTGAGGCAGGTACTTCTTCAACAATGTCAACATTGGGTTCTATGTTGTTTTGGATACGCTCCATTGGGTATTCAATAGCTAATAGCGCTGGTGGGTTGGCAGGCCTCGTGTTGATGTTGTCATGTACACTCATCGTATGAGTAGATTCGGTGAATGTCTGTGTCGAGTTTTCAAGTTCAACAAAATCTACTTTTAGCCAGGAATTAATGTTTTCATTACTGCCCTGTGTCATGAGTTTATTTTTACTGCGGTACAAATGTATCGTAATCACTGGCGTCGTAATCAGATCCTCAACGTGGGCCCCGTGCTTATCTTGCCTGTGTTCAATTAGTTCAAGCCTGTAGTAGTTGAGTAGGCAAGTTCGGAATGCCTCATAATAGAGTGTGTTGTTGAAGGAAATAGTAACACACTGTCCTGAGTTGGTGTGTTTGACGACTAGGCCGTTGGGATTTATGCACTTGGATAGCTTATTCTTCACGGCCCTCTCTTTGTTTAGTGTGTAAGTTTTATTGACAGCCGATCGTAAACCTGAGCGAGTCCTTTCACCATTCACTTCCAATACGGAGCACTCTCCTTCCCCTGACATTATTGCATAATATTACGACTAACTAAACTTGAAGAACGCAGCAATCGCATTGTTATCTAGCCACGCCGCGGGCAATTTGAGGTCCCGTGGTTGTATCTGACACGCCTCGTGCACTTGATTGGTTGAAATTTAATAGTGTTCAACTATCACTCGAAATGAATATTAGATATAACCCACATTTTTGCGATAATAAACACTTGTATTAATCTAAAAACTATTTCACCACATCCTCAGAATCACAACGAGCACATTGATATAAAAATCCATGATAGGTGATTCAGCTTGCAGTAATAATAATCCGAGAAGTAAGAGATACAAAAACACGTCTTCACTCACGATAAACTACTGTCCACAAACATAACATAACGCCTGGGCTGAATTTAGAGACCATGTGTTGCCCATGCAACATGATCCCTCTCTGGACCTGCCCAGTTTACTCCAGAGGAAAGGTATCACCAATACGTCTGGAACAAGACAAGTTGCAGAGGCTGCAGGATCAACAAAGCAATACTCTAATTGTCCGCCTGTCGGAGCTTCCATCATAGACCGGATGCCCATCAAAGCTTAGGACCTGGTCTGCCCTGCCTTGATATTTAGTCTTTAGGTTGCATTTCCTCACACTAGGGTAAGACTTGTACCCTCCCAATTGCAATAGCTGTCTTCATATCAATATTGAGAAAGAATAAAAGAAATGACAAAAGATAACCCCGTCTCACTCTTGTCTTTATGCCAAATATTATTATCATTACCATTATCATCACCACCACATTCACCATCATTATCACCACCACCATCATCTTGATCAAGTGGCAGGTCCTTTGCACAACCTTCTGTAGATATGTTCATGGTTAGTTGGATTTTCATCATTGGCATGATGTGCTTGAGGGTCTGTGTTCAGCTGGAAGATGATGATAATGAAGAAGAAGAAGATGGATAAGTAAGTTTCCTGGACAATGTGGATAGTGACGTGGATAACAATGATTGTGATGTTTATGGCAATATGTGAATTAAAATTGTGTCCTTATGGTTGGAATAAAAATGTTGTCACAAAGAAAAGAAAATGTAATGAGTACCTAGATTGCTCAAAAGGCACAAACTACAAAGACTAAACCAAAAAAATCAGTTGTGATAAAAGGTAGTAATCCATCTGTAATATTACTGCTTCGGTCAGCAAAATGAACACCCCATTTATCGATTCATCACTGTTATGGACAGTCTGAAAGGCAAATCTTGGCTCTGACAGGGAAAATAATGGCTGATTTCCGTTAAGCTTGAGAAATCACCGTGTTATCGGACGCTCCCCTGCGTATTGTCTTAACACTTCCCTGTACAAATCTTATCAGTCACACAGAAAGAGACTGAGTGAGTTTGTCGTCGTCTCTCCTTTTTCAGAATCATATTTCTGTTAACACGAGTTCTCTTTCTGTTCAACAGCTCTGGTTGAAGTTGAGACGCCTAATGTCTGTTCTTGTTTCTTCCATGCAATAATTTCTGGATCCGAGCAGGGCCCAGGGAAGTGGAGATACGCAAAATGAGAACTAAAACGCAAAGAAATTACTGGTAACTATTGTGGCTTTACAGAAGAATGCCGGAAATTACTAGGACAGTCATAATAGCTGACATATTTAAGAGGTTATGACACAAAGACAAATTATCAAAAACATTAGAAAATGATGAATAATTCATGTTTTGGGAACATTGTAAAAAAGCAGGATCAAGAACATATTGTGACAACTGGAAACATTTGTAGACATCAAAATGGAGGTAGACGGCGAGTGAAGGTTCTTGGTGGCTTGAAGTCATGGTACTGAATAGTGTCAATGCAGCAACTGATAAATGTTGTGGAGAAGCGAGATCGCCAACGCCAGTGGGCGACATGACAGACAAGCACAGACAGACAGACGGGCGGACGATATATATATATATATATATATATATATATATATATATATATATATATATATATATATATATATATATATATATATATATAAAGACGATGTATGTATATGTGTAGGGATGTATTTGATGCGTTAGATAACGGTCCATCCGATTGAGATGAAATTTTCTACATGTATTCTTTTTATTCCCGTGCAGCCAACTGTCATAGTTTGTTAGTGTACAATCAGCTATTTACGTACTAACATTTAATATTTAAATTTACATTATCATTTATATATAGCGAGGGAACTTAACTTAAGAAAAGTTATTTCAAGGGGCATAACTTTTAATAGCATTGCTATATATTTTATATATAGATTGTTGCATTGTTTTCAAAGATTTATAATCTCTTTGTCTACAGTTATTTACAGGCATATGAGTTATAATAAATAATGATATAATCGTTAAGGCATTTTCAAAATGTTCATAAAAATAATGCATCTATTTAAATAGTGAAAATTTTCTAACTCATCTTTTTATGTTTAAAGAAGTTACCTACAGTCATGTAGGTGATTAAAAATAGTTTTCATTAAAAATAATGGATGGTGTGTGGAAGGACATTCTGAAGTTAATTTTGTTTTGTTATATGAATTTAATGAGACGCTCCCCGCCAGGAGCTGAGCGAAGCCGGGCCGGGTCAGACAGACAGACAGACAGACAGACAGACAGACAGACAGACAGATAGATAGATAGATAGATAGATAGATAGATAGATAGATAGATAGATAGATAGATAGATAGATAGATAGATCCCCGCCAGGGACTGGGCGAAGCCGGGCCGGGTCAGCTAGTGTGTGTATATATATATATATATATATATATATATATATATATATATATATATATATATATATATATATATATATATATATATATCCAATCTATATCCAGCTACAGACTAACATTATGCCACTTGTGTTAATATTTCATACTTCTGGGTTCAAGGCGTTCATGGAGTTTATCTCCTCAACCAGGTGGCTTCATGGATGAAAAAACAAATGGACGGCCGCCTAAACGCACTAAAATTAAACAACTTGTGTTCATATTCCATATTCCTGGGTTCAAGTGGGTGAGCGACATGGCCAGCGATAATATATTTGAAATTATTGATCTATTATATTTCTCACTGGATCTTCCCTTTATGCATTTCTTCCGGCCTCGCTGAATATAGATAATCTGGTTAAATGCACCGTTGGCTTTCTATAAATATTTTCTTGAAAATTCTGCCGACCTGCACTGTCCGCTCAGCTACATGGGCCTCTGGGGATGCCAGATGTCTCCCACCTCGCCTTTCATTCCCTTCTAAGGTCTTTTCCACGTTGTAATCTTCTTCTTCTGCTGCGTTCATCCGGTGCGTTTTTTCCCCCAAATGTAATTGCGCTGTGCCAGGTTATTTGCGCCCGACACATTCGACTTCTGCGGATGTTTATAGACCGGGTTAACCTTCCCGGGGTTGTCATATATTCTTCTGCAACCTTTAATCGAGATTTTTCCACGTGATAATCTATTCTTCTGTAACCTTTAATCGAGATTTGTCCACGTGATAATCTATTCTTCTGTAACCTTTAATCGAGATTTGTCCACGTGGTAATCTACTCTTCTGCAACCTTTAATCGAGATTTTTCCACGTGATAATCTATTCTTCTGTAACTTTTAATCGAGATTTTTCCACATGGTAATCTATTCTTCCGTAACCTTTAATCGAGATTTGTCCACGTGGTAATCTATTCTTCCGTAACCTTTAATCGAGATTTTTCCACGTGGTAATCTATTCTTCTGTAACCTTTAATCGAGATTTGTCCACGTTGTAATCTATTCTTCTGTAACCTTTAATCGAGTTTTTTCCGTGTTGTAATCTACTCCTCTGTAACCTTCAATCGAGATTTCCGTTTGCCTCTTTGAACTCGAGTGTAGTCCACACACGTGCTACTACTGCTAGTTGTTGGTACTGCTAAGGAGTGCACGGGACTGGTTTTGGCCAGTGGATTTGCTTTCCCTATTACTATTGTCCCTCAACATCAAGCGCACCAGCTCCGACTTCTGAGGTACTTGTAATTTACGTTCATAAGTCAAGGTCGAGAAGTCAACATTGAAGTCAATCTGACTGGCATGGAGAATTAACCCACTGCCGCGGTCAACAGAGACAGTTTAAGTGCACGCGCGTTATTCCATTCGGCCACGTCGACTTCTTTTTTCTCCTGTGCTATCAGTTCCTTCTGACCTGCCATTAAATAATACGTTGTCCTTAACTGTCCTTCTGATCTACCATTAAAGAATGCGTTTTTATTAACTGTCACTTCATTATTCCGTGGCGAAGGATTTTACGGTCGCGGCTCGTGATCCCGCATACCCATGTTCGAAACACAGCTGCACGCAGTTTGACAGTAGCGTAGGATTTTTTTACGAAACGGTATGGGTGCCGGTCGTTCAGAAAGCATTGGCAAACTTTTTTTTCCCGCATATTCTATTACAGGACATCTCTGTCAACACCATCATTTTACCGCTGTTGTTGACTTATTGGCAAGATTAGGCTCAGTAGTTTGCCATTGCTTTCTGAACGGCCGGCTCACATATGCCGTAAGTTACGGGCGCGGCGAGAACCGCTACCGGTTCTCACGCAGATGCGTTTGCTTACGTGGATAAACGGGATTACGGAGAAAGTCGCCCCTAGGTCAGGAAGAAAGGCAAACTATTGAACGTAAACTTGCCAAGAGATCACAACAGCAAGAAATACTGATGTTGACCACGACGTCCTGTAAAGGGTATGCAACTAACTTTAACTAACACTTCATTATTTGAGAGATAGGACGGCAAGCTGTATATAATAAAACTTAGCAGAAACATAAACGTATCAACAGGCATGGGCAAGAACAATTCTAACTAATTAGCCACCCTTTTTGAGCCAGATAAATATAGTTTTAAATGATAATGCAACGGTGGATAGAAAATGATACCCCAAAGAGATACAATGCTAGCACAAAATATCAAGGCAATCTACATCGCCTTAACATTGTGGAAAACATAAATAAAACAATGGGAGTCTCCGTGTCGAAGTGGTCAAGCCGTTTGACTCGGGCTCCGAAGGTTGTGAGTTTGAATCCGTACCGCGTCCTTCGGTTCACGAGTTAAATTTTTCGGAGACTCCTGTGGTTCGTCGCTAGAGCTACGCAGTTCGTGCATGGTGCGACGCTTTACGCGCTGCGGAAAGAGACCGAGCCATATGGGATAAAACACGGTGCAATGAAGTCGACCCTGTTGACTTTTAAGCGACTTTTTTTATAAATAAAAAAATACTAATGAATAACACTGGAGGAACATGGACAGAGTTATATGCGATAACTAAAGTTATGAGGGTTTGGAGTGTTCTGTCTGAGGGTCTGCCATCCAATGGAGTATAACGGTTGAAAGGAAAAGACATTGGTAATAAAGATCTTTACAATGGATCTTAAATATTGATGTCCTCTTGGTTGTTTGCACTCTAAAATACTTGCTCTTCTGCTTTTATGTTGTCTTATCTCCTGTATGGCTGTCTCGGCGCTGTGGCGAAGGGGTTTCGAACGCAGTTCGTAATCCCATATACCGCTTTCGAAACAGTTGCCGGAGATTTGGAAGGAGATCATCTTGCTTTGGTTTTCATACAATGGTATGTTTGCTGATAGTTAAAAAAAACAATGGCAAACTACTGAACGTGTACCTGTCAAGAAATTCAAAACACCCACCAAAAATAAAAAAATGCTGAAGTTTGACAGCGACGTCCTGTAAAGAATATGCAACCATCTTTTATTTTATGGCTGTCTATTACATTTGCTTGTCTGTCTAAGACTTTTCCTTCCAGTACGGTTATTGCGACTGCGAAACGTGAACAATTAGTAACCAGGTTTTAAAATATCCATAGACGCCTTGGAGATGGGGTTTTATAGAAGAATGCTGAAGGTTAATTGGACAGCCAAAATTAGCAATCTGAACATTTTGAAGAAAACTAAGTAGCAAAAATCAAAAGAAACAATCAATTTTTTTTTTTTTTGGTTTTTTTGGGGGGGAGGGGGGACATTATGAGAACACAAAATCTGGAACATATTGTTACAACCGGACAGATTTGTGGAAAGAAAGATAGAGGAAGACAGCGTAAGAAAATTATTCACAGTCTTGTGTCGTGGCACGGAAGTGAGTCAATACACGAAATTATCCATGTTGTCGGAGATCGCAATTTGTTGAGAAGTATAATTGTCCAGGCCAGCCGGCAAGGCACTGGATGATGAAGATGATGATAAGGATGATGATGATGGTTTTTATAAATGTCGATTAATACTTATACATTTAATTAACATGTGTAGGTCAGCGTGGCCGAATGGATTAGAAAGCATGCTCTTAAACATCAGGCGTGCTGATGTGGAGGTAAATGGTTCAACCCCTACCGGACAGATGGACTAAAATGTTGACCTCTCGTCCTTGACTTGAGGACTAAATTACAAGTACCTCTGAATTCGAAGTGGGTTCGCCTGATGGTGAGGGACACTGTTAATAAAGGAAGCTAATCCATACACAAAATCCAGTCCAGCATTACTACAAGTACGGACTATGCTTGAGTTAAAAGAGAGAAAGCGCCCCAAATAATTAACATATACATATATACGGTAATATGAGATTTGTTGTTCAGTTCCCTTCTGCGTCGCTTTTCCATGCTGGACACTTTCCAGAAAATTCTGCCGTACATATTTTATCAGGGGGATAATTCTTGTGCCGCTGGCGTCAGAGGACATCCTGCCACAAGTCTGGATATAACTATGATTACTGTATAGGTAATCTAGCGTGCTAAAATCTACCCCAACATGGCTCCTATTCCATAGAGGTAGACGCGCAATCATGTATAAACTAAAGTTTCACCCGGCTCTCCCTGATTAGCCTAACTGCTTAGCATTCATCTTTTCTGATATATGTGTCCCGATAACCAGGCGTACTCAAATGCCTTCGGACCAAGAAGAGAAAATCGTTTGTGCAATTTCCGACTCGCATCTCGGGACAGGAAGACATGGTGGATATGTTTCCGATAAGCCCGCGCCTCTTTCCCGAGCACTTACAGAAACACACTTCTTCATCGATCGGAGACGCTGGCAGATGCTGTTGCTGGGAATCGATATACAAATAACTGTATATAATAACATATAGTTCCACCACCTAAAACAGATCCAGATATCGTCATAATAAATTATAAAATGTTTGGAAACAGTCTTTCCCGACAGTAATCGATGCGGCGCTCGTAAATAAGCAGGAACAATTTGCCCCTCGCCAGTGTGCTCGCATTTTATGCCACATATAACCCTGCAGGATGCTTCCTTGTAATGAGCACATGATCTGCTTGTCATCTGGTCTGAAGCCAAACTGTAGGGGATTACTTCAGCTGAAAACATGGAAGGCGGTTTCCCATTAAAATAAGGCATTTATTTCTTGGAAAACACCATTCATCTGACCAGCGCGCTAGCGATGTTCATAGCATACTGCGCTTGTAAAGTAATGAGCACGGTCGGACGCGACTTTGATGCTTGGGCTTGTCGCTTGTCAAAGTGAGAGGAATGATTGGTCAATTATTACTCCTTGCCTAGAAAATGTGATGGTGTTATCACAGTCCCATAACAGAAAATTGCTTCGGGACAACAATTCTAAGACAGCATTCGCCATATTATATTGGGTATGTTGGTTAAGACCGTTGACGGCATTTTTTGGAAACTGCTTTGGAAAGTGATGAGGCGCTATAGGGTTGCCCAGAAGATAATGAAATTCAAAAAGGCAACACACCAATAAGGCCGTGAAATGCAGAGTTCTTCATGAGGAAAAACTGACAGAAACACCAGAAATAAGAACAGGGATGTCTTTGGTTACCTTTATCATTCTTACAAACTTACGACTGGGTTATGAAGATAACAATAACTACCACCAGTAATTGAATATACTGGAATTTGACAGAGTAGTTTGATAATCTAGATTTGGTTGTAGACATTGCCGTCTTGTAGCACACGTGGCATCAGATGCAAGATCAATTACACATACTAGACGTGGAGTGACAACAATTACGTGTATACATTCATTACAACAAGATCACGTAAGACGGACTTAATGGTTTAGTTACTTTAGTTTAGTCGACGGATCAACATCACGGCATACCCGTGAGTAACCCATAAGTCATCCGTTCTACTCCTAACTCAAGCCTGAGTCTGGAGAATCTCAGCTCAGTGCACGAACTCCGTAGCACCGTCGAGGATCCTGAAATACATTTGGTAGATTTTTAATTCGAAAGTTTGCCCGGGCAGCGCCATAAGGATACTCTTCTTTTTTTAATTTCCAACTGCCAAGGGATTTTTTACGTGCGCAGCAATCCACATGGGTGTCCTATCTCACTACCCTGAGACCAGGCGAAATTTTGCTACTAGAAGTCCACGTGAAAAAAATCCAGGGCCTCACCGGGGCATGATACCGTGACCACTAGCACTCGAAGCGGACACCATACATCGAGACCACTCAGCCCCCCCCCCCCCCCCGCCCTCCTTAGGGACTTAATGTTGTGACGTGTTAGTGCCGTCACATTTTATAGACTTAGTTCACGGTGGAATTGGTGGCCAAGACTTTCCCTCCCGTAACGACCCCCGAGAGCTGGCATCGACACCTCGTCGGACCGCGTCCATGTCCTTGTCACCTGCCGTGGGTATGTTAAATGTTAGGACCAGCACACAGTGTACGCCTGAGTGTATGGAGGAATAAATGACAAGCCTTAAATTCCCGTAGTGAGCAACGAGATTCGGCATTAAAACTCAGTCCAGCCTGGCTCATGTCATTGCTACTCTAATCACCTAATGGTAACACCAACTCCTCCGCTTGGCAGTTGTTAGAAATATCTAAATTAACAGTTGGTTAACACATTTGTATATGAGTTGAGATGCATACAAACGCACAAAGAAAATACCCATGTACATATTCACAATAACATACATAAACCAGCTAGTCAGGTCTTAGTCAGATATGCCAGAGCTAATGTATGTCAGTAGAAGATACTACCTGTTTTCTGTCTGCCCCGAATGTTGGACGGTGCTCACCAGACCCGATCCCTCACATCGTGCCAACGACTTCGGGCGGAGAAGCGCAATTGGGAGGGTACAAACCTTACCCTAGTGCGAGGAAATGCTACTTAAAGACTAAATGTAATAGCGGAGTAGACAAGACCCTAAGGTTTGGTCTGAAAATGGGCTAGGATCAAAACTCCGACAGGCAGACAGTTAGAGGCATTGCTTTGCTGATCCGGCAGCGTCTGCAGTTTGTCTTGTTCTAGATGTATTGGTGTTACCTTTCCTATGGAGTAAACTAGGCAGACTGAGAGAGGGATCATACTGCATGGGCAACATATGGTCTCTACAGTTCAACCCAGGTTTAGTTCTATGAAAAGATAGAACTCCATCCCTTGTCACCGCCAAGGTCTGTAGGTATTATACCTCTTTTGAAGCACAATGTAACAAATGATCATCTGTCAAATGGGCATACTGCCAGTATTGATTTAGTGCATAAAACAATATAGTGTAACATATTTAGTAAATTATTTACAAACAGAACACCCAAGTCAAAATAATGAAAACTCCTGGAATCATGTAGAATAGCGTGACTCCAACACTCAGATAGTTCGATAGGCCTTGGCTTACACCGACCCAGATCAAGCTGCTTTGACATTTCCAAAGCCAAAAGCTGGGGAAGCCCAACAAGAACGCAGGATATTAAGTGTCGACGCCCAATCACATGACTTGTCAATTCCCCTTTCACTCGTATCAGGGAGTTCGGCGATTTAAGCAGCTTAAAAGGTTGTTGAGAAAAATGGCAGGAAGGAATTGACCATCGTTCTAAATACTGTATCCTGTATGTTATTTATAGGCATTTCTTGTGCTTACAACACTGTGATGACTCTCTCTCTCTCTCTCTCTCTCTCTCTCTCTCTCTCTCTCTCTCTCTCTCTCTCTCTCTCTCTCTCTCTCTCACTCTTTCTCTCTATCTATAATGACAACTAGCCACACACACAAAAAAACATTCCCATATGTGTGGCACGTTACACCCACCTGGGGTATTTATGATGCCCATGTTAAACATTGCCTCAACGAGTTATGTATTATTGATTATTTTTCATGCGTTTTAATGCTTATTGTTCTTTTGTTGTTAAAGAATTGCTTCATAAGAGATGTTGAATGAAAGAATGTATGAGAGGAAATAGAGAAGAAGGGCAGAATGTCAGACGGGCCTGCGTGCCCAAAACCTTACCCCTTTGAAAATAAAGATTTTCGTTCGTTCGTTCGTTCTCTATCTGCCTGCCTGCCTGACTGCCTGCCTGCCTGCCTGCCTGCCTGTCTGTCTGTCTGTCTGTCTGTCTGTCTGTCTGTCTGTCTACCCACCCACCCACCCATGCACCCACCCATCTGTCTGTCTGTCTGTCTATCTGTCTGTCTGTCTGTCCACCCACGCACTCACCCACGCACCCACCCATCTGTCTGTCTGTCTGTCTGTCTGTCTGTCTGTCTGTCTGTCTGCCTGTCTGTCTGTCTGTCTGTCTGCCTGCCTGCCTGTCTGTCTGTCTGTCTGTCTGTATGTCTGTCAATCACCTATCCACCTATCTGTCTACTTGCCTGCCTGCTTACCTGCCTATGGTCGGCTGGCTGGTCGCCGGTGGGTCGTTAGGTCGGTCGGTGGGTGGGTCGTTAGGTCGGTCGGTGGTTGGGTCGCCGGTCGGTCAGTCGGTGGTTCGGTCGGTCCGGCTCAGAAAGACGCTCAGTGTGGCTCTCGATACAGTGAGGTTCTTCGACCCACACTGCCCTCATTTATGAAACCTTTCGACTCATTCGCGTGAGTATATTACATGTTCCACGTGGGTCACATTTTCATCAAAGGCCAGGCTGCGTTAAGTGCTGATATGAGCTTAACTTGATTCCTGTCATTCGCCGCAGCACCAATGAAAAATGGATGGTGCTGAAAACCACATTTAGTGTTACCCCATTTTATTATTTCTAGTTAACTCGGAGGAGATTCCGCAACCGTTGATGGCAAATGATCTTTGCCGCTGTATTAAGTTGTATTGTGTTAGAACAATCTTAAAGTATCCACGAGTTTTAATTTACATGAATATCAAGATTCTGTGAGAAATATAGATAATATTTGAAAGAAATAATAATTACACAATTTACAAAACTATGCCGTTCTGTGCACTGCTTTTTATAAGACGTCTTAGTCAAGACTAGTGGTTCTCAACCTTTTTTGGCCCATGTACCACTTCACCATATGTTCAGAAAGTAATTCCCCACTTTCGTATTTCCTCCCTATAAATTCCCAACTTCCCACACAAAGTATACTTAAAAATGGAGGCTAAATTTAACAACACATACTAGAACAAGTCTAGACGTAAACATAAAACGTGACATGCGGGTCTATTTACGTTATAAAACGAATGTCAGAAAGGCGAGAAGTACAGAACCGTAAAGTATGGAGAGAAAAAACCCAACAATATCAAGTAATCGGTTCTGGTGTTATCACGATCTTGAAATAATCTTAATTCACCCCTGGAAACCCTAAAATTCCCCCCTGAGGGGGGAAGGGATTCTCCACCGGTTGAGAACCACTGGTCTAGACAGTTATTACATATTCAGTTGCTTAAGTATGACAGGGTAAAAGTTGAATACCCGTATGTCTGTGGACAGAAATATGATAATGAGCAAAGATCCCCCGGAACAACATAACATCACGGATGAGCCATGAAACAACATAACAACATGCTTGAGCCATGAAATAACATAACAACATGCGTGAGCCATGAAATAACAAAACAACATGCTTGAGCCATGAAATAACAAAACAACATGCTTGAGCCATGAAATAACAAAACAACATGCGTGAGCCATGAAATAACATAACAACATGCATGAGCCATGAAATAACAAAACAACATGCGTGAGCCATGAAATAACAAAACAACATGCGTGAGCCATGAAATAACATAACAACATGCATGAGCCATGAAACAACATAACATCACGAATGAGCTATCGAACAACATACTATCATGGATTAGCCATGGAACAACTTAACGCCATGAATGAACCATGGAAGAACATAACAACATGCATGAGCCATGAAACAACATAAAACATGTAGGAGCCATGGAAGAACAAACATCATGAATGAGCCATGGAACAACATAACAGCATATATGAGCCATGGAAAAAACATAACAACATGCTTGAGCCATTGAACAACATAAGAACATCAATGAGCCATAGAACAAAATAACATCATGTAAAAGCCATGAAACATCATGACAAAATGCATGAGCCATGGAACAACATAAGAACATGAATGTGCCTTGGAACAACGTAGCAATATCGTTGCATGGAACCATGAACCATGAACCATGGAGCAACATAACATAATGAATGAATCATGGAACAACATACTATTAATAATGAACCATAGAATAACATAACATCATAATGTGTCATTGAACAACATAACAAAATGCACGAGCCATGGAACAACATAACAAAATGAATGAGTCATGGAACAACTTAACAATGTGTATGAACCATGGAACAACATAACATCATAAATGAACCATGGAAGAACATAATGTCATGAATAAACAATAGAACAACATAACATCATGAATGAGCCAGTGAACAACATGACATCATGAATGAACCATAGAACAACATAACAAGATGTATGAACCATGCAACAACGTAACAAGATGTATGAACCATGGAACAACATAACAAGATGTATGAACCATGGAACAACATAACATCATGAATGAACCATTGAAGAACATAATATCATGAATGAATCATAGAAAAACATAACATCATGAATGAGCCATAGAACAACATAACATCATAAATCAACCCTAGAACAAGATATTAAGATGTATGAACCATGGAACAACATAACATCATGGGTGAACCATGGAATAACATAACATCATGAAAGAGCCACCTGACAACATAACAAGATGAATGAGCTCGGAGGATCTTGACCCTTAAATGACCCTCTATCAAAATGGCTGATTACATTTGGGCTTAAATGTGGTCCCAGGAAATCCAACCACCGTACATATTTACCTGCCTACCCGTCTACCTGCCTACCTACCTAATTACTTACCTACCAACCAGTGTTTGTCCATCAAGAATGATAATAATCATTTATTTTATCCAGTGGGGTCGAAAGTTTGGAGCCTTGCTTTTTAAGATGGCTGGTAAGGTATATTGTGGCTCGAAATGTTCTGTGATAATGTAAGTAAAGAATACTTGACGTTCCAGGACGAGGATCTCCTGAGTGATTTTTATTTGTCCAGCCTTTGTTTGTTTTCCACAGCTCTCGCATTCTTGTTTGCTTCACAAGTGACTGCACCCTTGCGTAATGATGCACGCCTCGAATTTCTGTCTTTGACAACAGTCTCCAGAGTGTCGTGATGAATTCGAACGTATTTTAGTGAGATCTTCAGAGTGTCTTTAAAGTGTTTCCTCTGGCCGCCTTGGGAGCATTTAACCACAATGCAGCTCACCGTGAAAAATTCGTGTAGGGAGCCTGTGATATGGCATGCGAGTCAGGTGACCAGCCCAGCGTATCTGATTCTTCTTTAGTAGAGTGTGGATATTGGGCACGGATGCTTTTTCTAGAACTTCAGTGTCTCGGATCTTGTCTTGCCATTTAAACTTCAATAGCTTCCTTTTGCAGACTGTGGTTTAATTTGTGGCGTGTCGCTGGTAAACAGTACAGGTTTCACAAGCATATAGCAGTGTGGATAATACGCTTGCTTTGTAGACTTTCAGCTTTGTTTGCAGGCTTATTCCATTTCTGTTCCACACATTTTTGTACAGTCTACCAAAGACCGTGCAGGCCTTGGAGATTCTTGCATTCACTTCGTCATTAATTGTGGCAGCTTGTGACACAGTGCTGACAAGATAAGTGCATTTTCCCACAACACTTAGTCTATGACCATTCACTTTGATATTCTGCAATGTGTGATTATTCCCTGGAGCTGGCTTCTCATAAATCTTTAGCCTGACCATGAAGGATTAGGCGGAGAAAATTGAAATTTGGCACATGTATAGCTCATTCAATTTGTAATGGACTTATGAATTATGAATTTCCCTCCTCAAGTGGTTTTACCGATATGTCAGAACAATTGCAAAATCAGACGCCAGGACTGTGATAAAATGTTTGATGTTAAAGGGAAAAACACCTACAGAAATACACAGGGAGATGGAGCCAATGTTTGAGGAAGTCTGTCCTTCGAATAATTCTGTAAAAAATATTGGTGTTTGCAGTTTAAGTGTGGTCGTTCCTAAGTTGCTGATCTGCCAAGATCAGGACGGCCGTCCTCAGAGTGCAGTGAAGCAAATGCTGCAAAGGTGAAGATATCATAGACCAGGATATGAAAATGATACTTGCAGAGATATCGGGTTCAGCAAGACTAAGTAAGAGTACAGTTTTTAGAATTTTGCACAACAGACTGAGCATGAGAAAAGTGTGCCCGCTGGGTCCTACGCCTGCTGACATGTGAACAGAAACAAACACGGGTTGATTGCTGTGGCCAGTTGCTCAACATGTGGCGGTCGAAAAAACATGTTGACGACCGTGGTCACGGTAGATGAGACTTTGATTCACCATTATGACCCAGAATCCAAACTTGCCAGAATGCAGTGGAAAACCCCGGGCTCGCCAACACATGTCAAGCCAAGAGCACAAAAATCTGCAAGAAAAGTGATGATTACTGTTTTCTGGGACGTCAAAGGTGTTATATTGAAAGATTACATCTTCATGGCAACACGGTTAATGGGCAGTATTATGCAGATCTCCTTATCAAACTAAGAAAGGCTGTGACCAGAAAACGAGGGATGGCGCGTGTCACGAGTTAAATAAACTTGTTAGTTGCGACCGATGACAACCAAGCCCGACATTGGTTTGCAAACACAATAGACCCTGTGATGTTGAACCAACTGAGGAAAATACGTCGTACAGACTGTCTGCATCTGGTCGACATTTGTGTATGAGATCAAAGTGAGTCACGTCGAGTTGTCTACACACGGTCGACAGTTTGTTGACAGGTTGTTGTTCGAGAGACGTGTACTGGCGACATCTGTCTACAAAGCGGGAGTTGGCCGTTGAAAGTGATGGACAGAGTGTCTGCCAGAGGTCGGAAGGATTCTGTCAGATGTGAGGGAAAGGTCTCTGGCTCACAGACAGCCAGGATATTTGTTGGATGAGACAAAGAACTACCCAGATGAAAGGAAACTTGACAGCTAATTGACTCCGGTTAGTCTAGAAACAGGAGGACAAAGCCAGATTCTGGACTGATTGGCGTCTGGACTTTTTGGTGACGTCACTCAAGCACCCATATAAAACCCAGTGCGGTAAACAAGTGGAGGGAGTTGGGAATAACATTCTGAAGTGTTGAGATCGTTGCATTATTCCGAGTTGTGTTATATGAGAGGGACTAGACTGTCTAAGTGATGATAGTTATCCGGGGACCTAGATCCAATCGGATTGCCTAGTTTCTCGAGTAACAACTAGAATGGGCATATGGTTCAATTTCCAGGTCCACGTATGTGTGCTATGATTTTCAACCGGGAAGCTCATACAAATTTAGAAGATGATCGCTCAGAATCTGAAGACAGAGGTTGCTGAGAGGCCGCTACATAGGGCTTATACCCAAGTTGGTTTGCGGGAACCTGGCTTCTGCTGAGCAGGACATGTTGATGAGATTGATGTTTAGCCAAGTGATAGATGTATCAATGAACAGTCAGAACATTGTATAATTTATACTGATATCCAGAACAGTAAGATTGTGGTGTTAATATGAGGAATCTTTAGAACCAGTGACTCTAGATCCATTAAGATTTCTCCAATAACAGTGACAATAGGTTTAGAATTTCCTGATTAACAATCCGTTAAATAACAGAGGAAATTCATAGTGGGAATCATATTGAAGACTCTCATTAGACAGTGTTTTGTCAGGGGTGTCCAGGCATCCTAGTTGTTCCAGAGACAACGGAGGAAGTCTTCACGTGACCGCAGGAGCATCACCTGGGTGAGGCTACTTGTCTGGGATACATGGTGCTGGTGTGTTGTCAGCACAGGGATGCAAATGACTATACTCTGGAACACTGATCTGAGTCCATAGACACTTTAGAGTACACGTCACACATTCTACAACTTATACACACACACACTTCTCCTACCTATACTCTTTGCTTTAATAAATTTCTTGGTTTTATTTGTTGAAGTGAGAGTTGTCAAGTATGTTATGTTCGGGAAGAATGAGAGGAGGCATGATCCAGGGGTGAGTAAGAGGGAGAAGAAGGTGTCCTCAGATTGAGGGAGTGTGTGGACGGAGTCTGCTGGATATCTCCATAATAGAGATATTGAAATAAAAAATACTGTGGGTGTTGATTCCCTTCACTCCAGGGACGACACTAAAGTGGTAAAGAAGAACAAGTAACTAATACGACATTCATTCTTTACACACACGACAGCGCTTACGTAAATTCTGCCTTTGCTTCAAGACAACGCGCCCTCCCATAAAGCACGGCTTGTGCTGCAAACTGCCAACGATTTGAATTTTGACATTCTTCCAAACCCACCATATTCTCCAGATCTGGCTCCATCAAGCATTTTTCTTTTCCCAAATCTTAAAAAAAAAAAAAAAAAGACAGCTTAAAGGAAATCGTATTGACAGTGACGAAGATGTCATACTGGCTTGTGATAACTGGCTTAGTTCGAAAAATAGGGTGTTTTATTCTGAAGGTCTTTTCAAGGTCACGCAGAGATGGCAGAAATGCATAAATTCATGTGGTGGCTATATTGAGAAGGAATAAGCACTGTGGCAAATTTCGATTGTCTCTGCATACTCCTTCGTGGTCAGGCTAAAGACTTATGAGAAGCCCTTTGTATATAAATCTATTTTTTTTTCGCATATCTATTTACAGGACATCGCTGTCAACAGCAGCATCTTTCAGCTGTCTGTTGATTTCTTGGCAAGATTACGCTCAGAAGTTTGCCATTGCTTTCTGAGCGGCCGGCTCAGTTATCCCGCAAGTCACCAGCGGGGGACGAACCGCTCCCAGTTCTCGCCCGCTACGAGACTCTGCGTGATAAACGGGATTACGGAGAAAGTGTTGTAACCTCTCGGCCAGAGAGACCGGCCCTTTGTATATATACGTGTATATATATATGTATATCTATGTGTGCGTGTGTGTATGTGTGTGTGTGTAAGTGTGAATCTTCTGTTTCTCTCTGTATCTGTTCTTCTTATTCTTCATTCACCTTCAGACGTCAATATGAATAAATACATAGAAAGCAGCAGTCAACTTAAACTTGTTGACATCTCCATCAAGTTTGTCCTCAAATGGAGCGGTTGTAGGCTACAATACTTTTCTCTGTTTTGTTGGCCACTCCTGCAACAAACGTTTACCTGTCATGTTACCAGTTCCACAGTTACATTCATCAGTATCTTCTATCTGTGGTTTATTAAAACATGTGGTATTTCAACCAGTAGATGTCCGTAATCTAAAGATTGTTACTGATTCTTATCGGTTGAGTAGGTAATAAGCACCAACTGTCTGGTGACCGGGATACTCTGATTTCCACTTGGTTATATACTTGATTCCTATAAATCTCTTGACCTTATCATAGGTTATGTCTATATCAGGCTGAAGTAGTCTGCCACATTCCTTTGGCATCGGTCTCCATTACCAGGTATGTTGCAAGATATACACTCTAATACAATCCTTCTAGATTTCTGGCATAATTTATGCAGTGCTGCCCTTATGTCAGCTATATCTGAACTACTCTTACTCATCAGTATTGCAACAACTGACTTCGCATCCGTAAAGAGAGCTATTTATTTCTCTTTACTTTTCTCCATCAACAACATTTCTACCTCAGTTTTTAAAGACCCTGTCTCTGCTATAAAATTACTTGAGATCTTTCTAGTAGCCACAGACTGTCATCTTTGCTTAATTTATTTTGATTCAGGAGAATTCCCCCACCTCCATTTTCTTTATTTGTTCGTCAACCGTGTTCTCTCTACCTGTCTTTATTCTATCTATCTTATTTCCTAGATGTGCGTGCGTGCGTGCGTGCGTGCGTGTGTGTGTGTGTGTGTGTTTTTTTTTTTTTTTTTAAATAAGTGTTCACTTCCTTGTGTAGGTGTATAAAAGAAGCCAGACACCAGAAATCAATGTTCCATTGGCAATAAACTAACGGAAATTGTCCCCCTTCCCTGGCTACGTAAAATGACAGCAAATCAACTTGTACAAACAAGCTGTAAGAGAGTGTAAAGTAATGTGATCAAAAATCATGACCCGTGCGGGAAATGATTTGTCCCTGTAATCCTCTGGTTAAAAATAAAGCTGCTTTCTGAGTAACCATCCATGTGCCTTAAAAGATTACCGTAAGGGTTGACTAATGGATATTTTTAAAGACATAAAGTCCTGGAAATTTTGTGACGGCTATATGGTTCAATGCTTGTCCACACTTAAATTTAAATGTAGAATAGCCCAGGCAAAGGCAACATTTCAGATGATGAAGAATAGTCTCTGCAAATGTTTATCTTTCAATCGAGAAAAGGAAAAGCGTTCTTAAGAGTTATAATGGACCAGACATGATTTACGAAATCGGTTACTCACATCAGAAGTTGACAGTCGACATCCTTTGGGTATGTCATGAAAAGGGGAACACTGTCGTCAAGACAGGAAAGCTGGAGGGAAAGAGAAGCAGGGGAAGACCAAGAGAGAAGATGCTGGGCAGTTTGACATCATGACATGGAGGAACATCAGTATCAGAAATCATTTACAGCGCGCCAGACAGTAGGCTGTGGACAGACATGATCACCAACACCACACGGCATTCATTAACACAAGAATATGTCCTCAAGGTGTACATATTTTTGTATATTTGATAGGAATGCCAGGTGTTTTATTATCTTCAAATAACCACAGAATAACTTGACATAATTTTCGCCTTAAACATAGTCGTTTATACTGAAAATCGAATATACAATATTGGGGTTATATAGGCGAATGAAACGAATGATAATCAAAATGATTTAAAAAATCAAAAATCAACATTTTCCTGACGAATTAGGTAGAAAAAGAAACATGTGTACATCTGACGAAACTAAAGAGAATAACTGCATTTCTTGCGGCTGGCAGTTGACTGAAATGGGTTACTGTAATCTCTTAGCAGATAATGCCCATCATCATCATGTGCCATGCCGGTAAGCGTGGGCGGTCATGTTTTGCCATCTCACTCGATCACCAGAATCGTGGATCAGCTCGGTGTTCTTGTCTCAGCCATACAACGTGGCCAAACCAACCATCCAGGTATTTACTTCTATGCCCTCCCCTTGTTCTCTTCCCCTCGATCTTGCCAATTGTCACCAAGTTCTCCAATTTATTTATTCTCATAACGTGACCTAAAAATTGCCACTGTTTACGTCTAAATTCTCTAATCAGTTTACGGTGTTCATTTGTTTTTTGTAGGACTTGTTCATTGGTCTTTCTGTCTGTCCGTGGTATTCTTTGCATTCTCCTCAGAACCACATTTCCTTCCATCATATGTTTTTCAGCTTGTCTGCTCATTGTCCACGCTTCACATGCATGCAAAAGCACAGGTTCTAGGTAGCAACTCGCCACTATTTTTCTCGTTGCAAATGACATCTTTTTATTGGTTAGTATGTTTTATATCTTGCAAAAGGCTGCCTTCGTCATGGCGGTTCTTGTTCTAATCTCTTCAAGGTATCTCCGCTCAGATGCTATGACTGTTCCGAGATAATTGTAACAATTCACTTGTTTCAGAATATTCCCATTTACTTGTATAATATATTGAGGTATTTCCTTCTTCTTAGTGACTACCATAATCTGTGTCTTCTCACAATTTAATTCTAACCCAAGTTGTTCACTGTGTGCAACAATCGCATCTACTAAATGAATGTTGCAGATCCCGCTCATTGTCTGCAACCAATACTGTGTCATCCGCATATCTAATGTTATTGATGTCATGTCCCCCAATGATGATTCCTTGCATATCGTCAACATTTCTGAAAATGCTTTCATTGTACAGTGAAAAAAGATCTGGAAACATTACACATCCCTGTAGCATCCCTTTCGTAATAGGCTGATATTGACCTACTTCATTATCAATCTTTATGGCAGCTTGTTGTTTCCAATATATGATTTTTATGAGTCTAAGGTCTTTCCCATCAATTTCGCTTTTAACTGAACCATTTCCATCATGTTGACATGTATTACTCTATCGAAAGTCTTTGTGTAGTCAATAAAGCAAAGAGGTAAGTCTTTATTTACTTCTGTAAATTGTCATTTACTGCCAATATAGTACCTTGCGGTGTATGGCAGAGGGGTCTTCAGCATATACACAACATTTACTGTACCATTGCCTTCTACCAACCCACATTGATATCTCCAATGCTACGGGGTGTCAAATACCAAATGTCAGATGTCATTTTCTTCTTCCGGAAGATGTGAGATGCGAGATGTCATATGTGAAATGTCAGCATTAGATTTAATCTTATATTATATTTAACTACTTACATGATGTAAATACATATTTGACATCATATAATGCCACTTAATGTAGAAACGTGGAACAGTGAGAGGTACGGAGCAGAGCTTGAAAACCTCTGTCATGTTTTAGAAGGCATCGTTCCTGCACGAACTGGGTCTGTTCCGCACGCTAGGCTTGCATGACTTATGTCTGCAACTCTCTGGGTATTATGAGTGAGTTCAGCAACTAAAGGTCCCGTGTACACGATTAAGGCGCATTGGGTATGAGTCGCTGGACCCATAATTTTATAGACCTAACAGATGATGTGGTCTACAGCCTTAACTTCCCTAGTCATGTCCTGGCACCCATTTTAAGCTGGGTCGAGCAAAGTTCACTTAAAGAACATTCGAAAACGCCCAGATACGGACAGAAATTAAGACCACCGGTATTGCAGGCGAGTGTCTAACAGCGATGTCTCCGTGTTTCCATATAAGTTGTGTGCTTATTATTATATCATTAAAACAATCGCAGCCCGAAATACAAAACTGTTGTCATACACAAGGTGTGTCGAATGTGCGGCACCCTTCCCCTTCTATGTGGAATCTGCCCGTGTGGTACGACTGTTGAACTTAAGCTTACTTTGATGTCATTATCACCACGTAGCAGGTAGGCAGCATAGCAGAATGGATAAGAACACTCGCCCTTAAACTTCCGGTGTGCTGATGTCGAGGTGGCGGGTTTAACCCCTACACCGATCAGTTGGACTAAAATGTTGAGTTCTCATCCTTGACTTGGGGACGTAAACTACAAGTACCTCAGAAGCCGGAGTGAGTTCGCCTGAGTGCGACGGACACTGATAATAGTAATAGGGACAGCTAGTCACTCGCAAAGATCAGTTCAATTCACTACAAGAAATAATAGTACTGTGTGGACAACGCATGCGTTCAAAGCAAACGAGCGCACAACAAAAATGCCACAGGTATATTGTAGAAAGTCGCTCCCATCAGGGCTTGCAGAAAAATTTTCGGTCCTTGCAAATCCCCATGCCTTATGTATTTTCACGCCCAGGTGTCTGTAATGTTCTTGTCCAGATTCTCCACGCAGGTCGAGCCTTGCTTATATTCCAGGAGTCATGCATTCCATCACTGTTCTTTCTTGGGGGATGAGTGGTCTCGAGGTATGGTGTCCGCCTCGAATGCTGCAGGTCCCGGGTTCAAGCCCCGGGTTCAAGCCCCGGTGAGTACCGGGATTTATTTAAAAAATCCACTTGGACTTCCAGTAATAAAATATCCCCTGGTCTCTGGGTAGTGAGATCGGACGCCCGTATGTATTGTTGCGCACGTAAAAAAAATCACTTGGCAGTTGGAAATCGAAAAAGAGTAGCCTAACGGCGCTGTCCGGGCAAAATTTCCAGTTAAAAATCTACCCAAGTATTTCAGGATCCTCGCCGATGCAACGGAGTTCGTGCATTGAGCTGAGTTTCTCCAGACTCAGGTTTGAGTTAGGAGGAGAACGGAGCACTTATGGATTAAACCGTGTGCCGTGATGTTGATCCAACGACTAAACTAAACTAAACTAAACTAAATTAAACTGTTCTTTCTAAACCACTGCTGTTTTTTGTTTTGTATTTTTGTTTCAACGTTCGCTCGCTTTTAACTCAAGCTTAGTCCACACGTACTACTACTTCTAGTTCACTGGACTGGTGGTGTGTTTGAATCTGTATCGTCATAAGAGAGTCTCCGTGGCGAAGTAGTCAAGCCGTTTGACACGGGTTCTGAAGGTTGTGGTTTCGATTCCAGGCCACGTCCTTTGGTTCACGAGTGCATATTTTCGGAGACTCCTGTGGTTCATCGCTGGAGCTACGGAGTTCGTGCTTTGTGCGACGCTTTCCGCGCTGCGAAAAGAGACCGGGCCATATAGAATAAAAACCCGGTGCAATGAAGTCGACCCTGTCGACTTTTAAGCGATATTTTAAGTCGCGTTTTAAGCGACTTTATATCGTCATATATTAAAAACATTTACATGGACTCCCAGGTGGGCCCATCTAAATATGGGTACCACAACATAATCTGGGGAGTAAAAGTGAGCGGTGTGATATTGATCACATCCAGTCTTTATTGGTCTATTACCATGTGGTGTTAAAACCGTGTACCATTACATTATAACAGCGCCTAAAAGAACACTTTAGTCCACATTCACTATCATCATTATCAAGTACTCTGCCAGCTGGCCTAGGCGTTCATGGCTCTCCACAGATCTCGGTCTTTAGTGTTTTGGATCAACTCTGCTGATGGTATTCATCCATGCCACTGTCTCAATCAATCCAGCATCATTTCTCTTGGTCCGCCTCAGCCTATCTTCCCCTCGATCTTTCTAGTTGTCACGATGTTCTCTGTAACAATGTGAAATCGAACCAACTTCAAACAATACAAACTAAATAATTTCCTAATTGTGTAGGGATTTTCTTGGAAGGGATGATGGTAAGACTAGGAATTGGGTACCTCGTCACATTTTATGTGGCCTAGAACATGTAAAATCTGCTTGAGACTTGCATTTAAACGGTGTAACTGATGTAATTAACTTCTATGTTACTGCTTTTTTGTTCTTGGAAAAGCCTAGAACATGTAGTATCTGATGGAGACTTGCATTTAAACAGCGTATCATATACCATTAACTTCTTGTTACTTCTTTTTTGTTTGTCCTTGGAAAAGCCTAGAATATTCAGTATCTGCTTGACACTTGCATTTAAACTGTGTATACGATGTCATTAACTTCTTGTTACTACTTTTTTGTCCTTGAAAAAGATTTGGAGTACGCGAGGCAGGAGGCTGTACACTTACTTGACGACCAACACCAGAAACTTTACTGTGAAAATAAACAGACCCATCCACGATTAACACTTAGAACAAAGGAGGCCATTGTATTGTATAATGATTTATGAAATTATTAAACCTACACTTCTATAGTGCTTGTCTTTTCAGTTGGTTAGCTGACGGCAGGGTAGCGGGATCATTTGCTGCATCGGTCAGTTGAATTAAAACGTTGACGTCTCGTTCAGAACGCACTGGCAAACTACTGAAGGTGAAATGATCTACGATATCAATCTCGGATTGGGTTAATCGCAAAGTCTTGCAAAGGACTTGCTACATTTAAAAATAATAACAGATTGTGTTTGAAGTTGATGCAAACACTACCAGCAGTCGAAATAACAGAACTAAGTTAAGAACTATTTTCTTCGCTTTAAGGCGTATTGGATAAATGATGCTACTCTTATATTTTATAGACCAATCGACAATCAATTTGTGATGTGGTGATCACGCCGACAAACTACACATCCAAGAACATTTCCTGTTAACAATTTTAGCTTGGGTCGACGCGGGACACTCCTGTAGGATTTTACCAAAATCCCCAAATAAATATAGATTCGAACTCATTACCAGCCGGTGGACAGCAAACGTTCTAGCCACTGCGCAACCACATCTCCCAGCAGAAGGAATAAGTGATCGCTAAGTAAGCCAGAAGGAATCAATCCCACTTCTAGCACAGCCACATTCACTATACTCTGTGCTGCGGCATGTTATATCGGCGACCTGTGTGCGTCGGAATGAAATAATCGAAGAAATAAAAAGAAACAAGTGCTGGCTATTTACGTCAGTTTTTGCAAAGCTAGTCATAGACTCTGTCCGCCATGTTTTCAGCGTGGTCGTTAGAGAACTGCTCAAGGATTTATTTATTCGCATTCTTCGATCTATCGGCTGCAGCGCGTTTTACAAACAACTGCTTATGTACGCAGGTTTGGAGTGACATAATGGTCTTTTATTCCCCAGGTTATTGCTGGTGACGGCAGCTTTTAGCGCTGGTAGCAAACGGCCCTGGGGAAAAACAGAAGACTTCCATTGGAGCTACAGTGGTCTGGCCTAGTTACGTTCAAACAGCACTGACCTACAGTTGACTTAATATCGAGGTAAAAATAGGACACTGTGAGAACAGAGGTGTCGTAAGTGGGCGTGGTAAATGTAGTTCTGCAGTGAGTATTTACAGATTACCTATACTCATTTGCGCTCTCAGACATGATCTACAATGTGGCTATATTTGCCGTTGATCTATATAAAAAAAATTCACGTCCTGCATATTTCTGCCCATAAGGAGGTCGACAAACACAAGGAGAGGAGAATTAGGGATGTACGTGGGTAATGTGGGAGTGCATCAGGGGAGCTTCGAGTGTTAGCACAGGACAGGAGGACGCCGGGTGAGATAGTTAAGGTCTTTGATCCAATTTGGCGAAGGCATGGTTGGATCGGAGGAGGGGGGGGGGCAGAATGAGAAGAAAAGAAACAGGGAAAGATGGAGAAAAGGGGGACGGAGAAAAAGGAAGAGAGGAAAAGTAGGAGGAGTGAGAAAAGAGGACAAGGAGAAGAAGGAGAGGAAGAAAGAGAACGATGATAATGAAACATATAAGAAGACGAGGAAGACGACGAACAAGTATAAGAACAAAGGAACAATGGACGGATGGAAGGAAGGAAGACAGAAGAATAGTAAGAAGAAGATGTTTATGTGGTTGAGTCAATGCCGTATGTCTAAGGAACGTTTAAAATTATATGTTAACGAACTTCTTTGTCAGTCCCAAAGACTTCATACATTTGCAATTTCCCTTAACTGTACATAACAATCTGCATGTGTGTATGTGTAAATGCACAAATCAGTCTGTATCGCCGTGCGTGTGTGCGTGTGTATGCTTTACGTCAAAACACCCCTTCCGTTCTCTCAAAGCGCTAAGTGACATTTCAGAAAAACTCACCATTTAATGGACGCCAGAAATATGACACCCTTCACTGGAGGACATTAGAGATCAGACGGACCTGGCTAGGGAGGAAAGAAAGGTTAGAAAAGAAAAGTTAAGACCCTGGAAAGGAGAGACAGAGGAGGGTGAGGGATCTGGTGGGTGTGATGTGTCGTCAGCAGGGGCTAATATAACTGGGCAGACAGAGCTGGCCGGCAGAATTGGGTTAGGGCACTTTTCAAGACAGTCGGCTGGTAAATCTGGCCAGATTACGTGTATATAATAATGAGAGACGTGGTGGTGTCTGGCTTGCGCGGCTAGCTGCCCGCAAGGTGATCATGAGTTCGATCCTCATTGAGGTGGAGATTTTAATTTTTCGTTGAACTGAAATCACAGGGTGTTCCAGCCCTCAATGGGAACGATAAAATAATTTCGGCTTTAAAGGCAGCCTGCGTGATATTCAAAACATAACATTTTAGATAATCATCATCATCATATTCCACTTTTACCGTCAATCGTGGGAAGGAATAATTGGCCTTCCAACGCCCGATGGGTGGCACTGGATAGTGTTATTAGTGTTATTCCGTGTGATTGTACAATGTCTTTGCTGTCGTCATTCCACTTTCTTCTCTTCTTGCACCCGTAGAGGTTCTTTGATGTAGGGTCAGTGCTGGTAGTTGATGGCGTTGCATTCTAACGAGATGGCCAAACCATTTGATCTTCTGCCTTTCAATAAAAGTGGCACAAGGTCTTGATCCCCACTGTCTGTCTGATAATATTATTTCTTATTCATTTGAAGTACCCGTGGAATATGAAGATAGCGTCGTACACGAAACACGCCTCAAGGCTGTAAACGGGTGCTTTACTTTTTTTTACTTACATAAATTAACTAGAGTGGCAGTGGCGTAGTGACAATAATACATGCCTGTCTGTCAAGGGTTTGCATTCGCATCGAGGCGGGATTTTAAAATTGACCTCTGCTCCCCAGTCATGATATGGCGTTGACATTGCGACTGTCTTTTTTTTTAAATGTTTATAATTAGCTTTATAAAAACTGTCATTTACTGCCAATATAGTACCTTGCGGTGTATGGCAGAGGGGTCTTTGAGCCTGAGGAATTAAGGCCACCTGGCTAGTGCAGTCGCCGCGAACTGTGCAGGTTAGGATTTTCTTTTTGCCCCCGACAGAAAAAAATCCCACACCTTGCCGAGGGATTGAACCGGATCTCCCGAATGAGAGTCCGGCGTACTAGCCACTCGGCCAGCCGCTCCTCAATTAGCTTTATAAATGAGCAATATAAATGTTTTGAAAGGGGTTAAGACACACAAATAATTTATCATAAACATCAGAAAGAGGCAGTCGTAATGTTTACATTTCATGACAAGAGAAACACTGAACATGTGCCTAGAACGATTTGTGGAATGAGAGACAGAGGAAGACAGCTTGAGGAAATTATTTACTGCTTTCGTCATGGCACAAAAAATGTCATCAAACGAAATGATACACTTTGTTGGAGACAGCAAGATGCAGGGAAACACTCTATTGGAGACAGCAAGATGCAGAGAAACATTATGACCCAAGCAAGGCACTTGATGATGCTGATAGAAAGCAATCCGACAGATACAATATTTAACTCCCATGTCACTGTGGCTAAAACTGCATTTCATGTTTCTCACCGGGTAGAAGTCTTGAAGACTAAATACGCCAGGAAATTGTACCATTTGGCATGTTTGATGTGAAAGGCCTGGGCACACATTGAATGGCCATGTTTACAACAGCATAACATCAATACTGATCAATGGACACATTGCAACATCGATCTTAATGTTGGAAAATTACTAGAAAAAGTAGGCCATGTGTATTTGTACCTTGTTCTATAAAGTCAAGTATCGTCTAGGAGATGTGTTGTCTAGCCTTGTGTTGTGGTGGAATACTTTTTTTCTTCGCATATCGCATTACAGGACATTGCTCTCAACACCATTGTTACCGCTGTTGTTGATGTCTTGGCAAGATTACGCTCAGTAGTTTGCTATTGCTTTCTGAGCGGCCGGCTCACATATCCTGTAAGTAACAAGCGCGGCGAGAACCGCTACCGATTCCTGCGCAGCTGCGTTTGCTCACGTGGATAAACGGGATTACGGAGAAAGTCGCTAACACATAGGCCAGGGAGAACGGCGGTGGAATACTAGGCTGGTGTCTTGGTGGAATCCTAGCCTGTCATTGTGGTGGAATACTAGCCTGGTGTTGTTGTGGCATCCTAGCCTGCATTTGTGGTGGAATCCTAGCATGGTGTTGTTGTTAGCAGAGGTTGAGGTGGAATCCTAGCCTGGTTTTACGCTGGAATCCTAGCCTGGTTTTGTGGTGGAATCCTAGCCTGGTTTTGTGGTGGAATCTTAGCCTGGTTTTGTGGTGGAATCCTAGCCTGGTTTTGTGGTGGAATCCTAGCCTGGTTTTGTGGTGGAATCCTAGCCTGGTTTTGTGGTGGAATCCTAGCCTGGTTTTGTGGTGGAATCCTAGCCTGGTTTTGTGGTGGAATCCTAGCCTTGAGTGGTGGTGGAATCCTAGCCTGATTTTGTGGTGGAATCCTAGCCTGGGGTTGTGATGGAATCCTAGCCTAGTGTAGTGGTGGGTACCTAGTCTGGTGTTGTGGTGGAATCCTAGCCTGTTGTTGTGGTGAGATCAATCAGGAGCTTCTCGGTGAGGACACCTTTCGTAATGGCAACCGCAATTTCATAGAAGGAATGAACCGTGTTTGCAGAGTGGTTAGTTCGATTGCTTGCCAGATTGTTTCAAGATTCAAGTCGAAATGTGACAAGATTATTCTTGTCGAAAGATTCTGACATCTTCAGCACCTTACATAATTGAGTTTGTGCAACTTTAATGTAGTTTTATCGATTACCTTTGTTCGTGTTTGTGTGCTGAGGGTTTTTAGCCGCAACGTTATTTTTGTTACTTGTGATTTTGTTCTTGCAAAGCTGATCTATCTGTTTCTATGAACAAAAATGTGTTCTGATATCTTCAGGACCTTACATAATTGAATTTGTGCTGCTTTAATGTAGTTCGATTGATTCTTTTTTTCTTTTTCTTTTTTTATCGTTTTGTGTGCTGATGAGGGGTTTTTAGTCTTAACGTTTCTTTTGTTATTTGTGATTGTGTTCTTGCAAAGCTGACCTGCCTGTTTCTATGTAAAGAAATTATGTGAAGGCTACGAAGATGTGCTTTTATAGAAGAACTAGCTGACCCGGCCAGGCTTCGCCCAGTCCCTGGTGGGGAGCATCTCATTAAATTCATATAAGTAAGCATATAAGTTCTCGTTCCCGTTCCCGACTGTCTGTCTGTCTGTCTGTCTGTTTGTCTGTCTGTCTGTCTGTCTGTCTGTCTGTCTGTCTGTCTGTCTGTCTGTCAACTTACAAAAAGCATTAGAAAGAGGACTTGAAAGATCTTTACATCTTCCCCCAACAATTTACTTGGGTAAATGGAGCGGCGGCAGCAGCAGCAGCAGAAGAAGAAAAAGGAGGAGTAGGAGGAGGGAGAAGGAACAGGGAGGTGGAGGAGGGAGGAGGAGGGAGGAGGAGGAGGGAGGAGGAGGGAGGAGGAGGAGGGAGGAGTAGGAGGGAGGAGGAGGGATTAGGAGGGGGAGGGAGGAGGAGGAGGGGGAGGGAGGAGGAGGAGGAAGAGGGAGGAGGAGGGAGGAGGAGGAGGGAGGGGAGGAGGAGGGAGGAGGAGGAGCGAGGAGGAGAAGGGAGGAGGAGGGGAAGGAGGAAGATGGAGGAGGAGGAAGAGGGAGGAGGAAGAGGGAGGAGGAGGAAGAGGGAGGAGGAGGAGGGAGAACGAGGGAGGAGGAGAAGGGAGGAGGAGGAGAGAGGAGGAGGAGGGAGGAGGAGGGGAGGAGAAGGAGGGGGAGGGAGGAGGAGAGAGAGGGAGGCGGAGATAGGATGAGGAGGGAGGAGGAGCGATGAGGCGGAGGGAGAAGGAGGAGGAAGGAGGAGGGAGGAGGAAGAGGGAAAAGGAGGAGGGAGAAGGAGGAAGGAGGAGGGGGAGGAGGAGGAGGGAGGATGAGGAGGGAAGATGAGGAGGGAGGAGGAGGAAGAGGGAGGAGGAGGAGGGAGGTGGAGGGAGGAGGAGGAGGGAGGAAGAGGGAGGAGGAGGAGGGAGGATGGAGGAGGAAGAAGAGAGGAGGAGGGTGGAGGAGGAGGGAGGAGTAGTGATTAGGAGGAGGAGGAGGGAGGAGGAGGGAGGAGGAGAGCGAGGAGGAGGAGGAAGAGGATGGAGGAGGAGGGAGAGGGAGGAGGGGGAGGGGAGGAGGAAGAGGGTAGAAGGAGGAGGAGGAGGGGAGAGGATTATAACGCATATGCCTTTAGATAACTGTCTGTCTCTCTGTCTATCTGTCTGTCTGTCTGTCTGAGCCGGCCCGGCTTCACCCAGTCCCTGGTGGGGAGCATCTCATTTAATTCATATAGTCATATAAGCTCCCGTTACCGACTATCTGTCTGTCTATCTATCTGACCCGGCGTGGTTTCGCCCAGCTCCTGGCGTTGAGCGTCTCATTAAATTCATACACACACAAAAAATAACTTAAAAGAATGTCCTTCCACACACCATCCATTATTTTTAATGAAAACTGTTTTTAATTACCAACATGACTGTAGATAACTTCTTTAAGCATAAAAAGATGAGTTACAATGTTATGCATTATGCGTTATTTTTATGAAAACTTTGAAAATGCCTTAAATATTATATCATTATTTATTATAACTCATATGCCGGTAAATAACTATAGACAAAGAGGTTATAAGTCTTTGAAAACCATGCAACAATATGACTATAAAGTATATAGCAATGTTATTAAAAGTTATGCCCCTTGAAATAACTTTTACAGAGTTAAGTCCCCTTGCTATATTGAAATTATAATGAAAAATGAAATATTAAATAATATTAAGTAAGTAGCCCTTTTCACACTAAATAAATTTGACAGTTGGCGGCGCGGGAATGAGAGGAAGACGTGTAGAAAATTCCATCTCAATCGGATGGACCGTTCGCGAACGCATAAAGGACATACAGACATACATACATCCCTATTTATATATAAGATGATGAGAACAATGTGAAAGGAAAGAAAGAGCAAAGAAAGCATTTTGAAAGAAGTTAACTCGCTAGAGTACAAGTTACTCGCATCAGAAGAAGACAATCCACATTCTTTGGGCATGTTATGAGGAGAGGAAAAGTGAAGTATGTCGTAACAACCGGAAAGTTGGAGGGGAAGAGAATCAGGGGAAGACAAAGACAGAATATGCTGGACAGCTTTACATCAAGGCATGGAAGAACATTAGCATTAGAAATTACTTGCAGTACACGATACAGACTGCTGTGGACAATACCAAACTGCATGGATTGTAAGGAGAAGTTCTACATTTAACATATTTAGTACATCATCCATCTGCAGTTACCATAGGACACACATACTTAAACACAATGATTTGTTTCATAGCAGTTCCATTTGCTTTGATGTTACGTTTACTATCGTTGGCAATACCATTACTGATGTTCAGACACTTGATTTGACTTCCTGATGCAATCATATCAAGCATTTCTCTACCTGAATTTACTTTTCATATATCAGAACAGTGCTATCCGCATATTGCAGATTGTTTACATTATGCCGACCAAATGTTATTCCTGGCGTTTCGTATATGGATCTCATTATTATTTCACTCTGCAAATTGAACAGGTAGATTGATGGTACACAGCCCTGTCTCACACATTGTTTAGTGTTGTAACATGCTGACGATCAATTGATGAATCACCCACACCAAAATCGAAGTAAACGGTGAACTTCTCTAGAACACAATCATAAGTAACAACATGGAAGTTGCGGCTAAAGCCTTCATCAGCACAGAAAAATAAACACACACACACACACACACACACACACACATACACACACACACACACACATACACACATACACACACAAACACAGAGATATTCCAGTGATGATCAATGGACAATATTGCAGAAATGTGTCAGACTAACAGTAACTGCATTTCCACCACAATCTCACATTAGAAGATGACAGGCTGTATGAAATGTGTGACTAGCGACATCTTAAAACCAATATAAAAACACACAAACAAGAAAGACCACAACAAAAAAATATGAAGTTATTCAAATGTAAAATCAGTAAATTACGTGAAGAATCAAATGGACCATTGTTTGTGGAAATTGGCATAGGAAATGGAAAAAAAAAGAACCTACACACAAAACATCGAAAACACCAGATTAGTGTACGAAACAACACATTACTTCGCTAACAAAAGAACGCCCCGTATCATCGGGTTGGCTGGAAGACAAAGCAGGCAAAATGATAATGGACACGGATCGCATTTGAAACGCAAGGTCAGAATACACGAAAGAACCGGACAGCAATTTAAATAATGAACAGTTTGATATCCCCATTAGTACGTCAGCATGGCCGAATGGATACGAGAGCGTGTTCTTCAACACCCGGAGTTTTGATGCCGAGGTAGAGGGTTTAACCCCTACACTGGTCAGTTGGCCTATAATACTAACTTCTCGTCCTTGACTTGAGGACGAAAATTACAAGTACCTCTAAAGTCAGAGTGGGTACGCGTGATGGCGAGGGACATTGGTAATAGGGAAAACTAAAGCACGCAAAACTCAGTCCAGTGCACTAAACGTAGTATCACGCGTATGGAATACACTTGCCTTCAAAGCGAGCAAATACAAAATATGCCCAAAAGACATGAAAAATTAAAATTTGAAGGTGAAATATCAGAATGCCTTAAACACAAAGGTGTTCAGAATCTCCTTAACAATATGGTAAGATTGCCGGTTCAGTCAGCAGCATAAATGAAATGATCAATGCCAATGTGGGTTCGTGGAAGGCAAGGGTACAAAACTGGCTGCGTGTTTGTTGAGAGCACTAAGAGAGTGTTCAATATAAGTTTGTTTCATGAAGTACACAATGGCAGTCTATATCGTAAGACATGCCGACGTGATTAACATGTTTGCGTATCTCCGCACTGAATTGAAAGCTCTTACATTTGTAAACAGCATAATTTGGAAACAACATAATGCCATAACAATGTATAATGTGGTAAAAAAAAAGTCGCTTAAAGTTGACTTCATTGCACTGGGTTTTTATCCCATATGACTCGGTCTCTTTCCGCAGCGCGGAAAGCACTAACTCCGTAGCATCATCGACGACCCACAGGAGTCTCCGAAAAAAATTCACTCATGAACCGAAGGACGCCGCCCGGAACCGAACCTACAACCTTCGCAGCCCGAGTCAAACGGCTTGACTACTTCGCCACGGAGACTCCCAATTTATAATGTGGTAGGTCTGTTTAAGTGTATTAAGAGATGGCTACAGCAGGTATGTGTAATGTCTCCAGCCTTTACTCCCCATGCAGCGAGATTACGATGGTTGTCAAATACCCGCCAGAAATTTCTATGCAAATACATAACATCGAATGTATGAAAATGCAGATGATACAATGTTGATTGCAGACGGTGAACTGGATCTTCAGCATTTAGTTGATGCTGTTATTGTACACAGTGAGCAACTAGGGTTAACATTAAATTACAAGAGAGCGGAGATTATTGTCATCCCCAAGTAGAAAGACGTCCCACAATGTAATACCCAAATAAAGGAGAACATTCTTAATCAGATCAACGGGTAGCATGGTCATGGAAAAGTCATAACATCTGATAGATGATGCATTGTAGAGATTATATATGGTATCGCAGTGACAAAAATTACCTTTTGCAAGATGGAAACATACTCACCAATAAAATATATGAAAACAGTGAGAAAAAGATTGTCGAAGTGTTAGGTATAATATTTGGCTGCAGAAACAACTATCCCAAAATTACAGAAAGTAGGTCGTAAGAGGCCGGCTTCGTGGTTTAGAGGTTATGACTTTTCTCCATAATCTCGTATACTCTCGTCGGTAACGTGATGACGGTGAGAATCAGCAGTGGTTCGAATCGCATCGGTAACTTACGGGATATGTGAGCCGGCCGCTCAGAAAGCAATGGCAAACTACTGAGCGTAATAATGCCAAGAAATCAACATACAGTTGAAAGATGCTGGTGTTGACAGCGATGTCCTGTAAAGGATATGCCAAAAAAAAAAAAAAACAAAGTCGTAAGAAATGGATGACTGAAGAAATTTTAAGACTAATGAAAACAAGACGACACAACAAATATAATCCTGACAAATATGAAGAGCTTCACAGAGTTTCACATTTACATTATGTACAGAAGCAAAAGAAGCGTGGCTTGAAAAAATAAATACATTGCATAGAAATTGAAAAACAACACAACAGTAAAAATACCAAATTAATGCACAAAAGAATGCAGGGGCTTCTAATAAAAGAACACCTATATCAACAGGCTGCCCGAAAAAAAAAAATAACGAAAAATTCTTAATAGAAAAGCATGACATTTTATATACATGGTCAGATTATGTGAAAATCCTTTATGATGATACAAGAGAAGAACAATATGATGTTCGGAGTAATAAGGAAGGACCATCAATTCTGAATATAGAAGTTCAGAATGCTCTTAACCATATGAAATCTGGCAAGACCAAATGTCCAGACAACATCTCAACAGAAATGCCTTAGAAGAATATGGAATAGACCAAGTCACCAGACTGCTGAACACAATATATGATACTGGAGATATACCTTCTCAATTATGTAATTCTATATCTATTAACTGAAGGCTTAGTGTTGAAAATACTGCAAGTCAAAATTTCAGGGTAGAAGTAATTTAGGACGCCACAGAAAAAAAATATAAATGACAAGTGCAAATAAATACAATAATCTTGCAGAGTTCAAGAGAATGTCTGAGGTAAAGTACACTTGAGTGATAAGGTCCTGCGGCGTCAACACTAGTGTTCGCACTCATTCTCATGATTGATTGATTGATTGATTGATTGATTGATTGATTGATTGATACATTTAAGAACCAACATCACAGCATTGGGAAAATTCCCATAAGAGCTCCATCCTCATCCTTAGAAGCAAACGAAGAGTTCCAATCCCAATAGTACCAGTAGCAATGATAATGATCATAATGAGGATGGCTGTTCATATTAATTCCTTGCTGTCTTGTCATACACCTCTTTTAGCTCCGGCTCTACAGTACATACTGTGAAAGCTGTGGTGATGGTGGCGATGAGCTTCTGTATATAGATGCACGAAACGCGGCGAGTGTCACACGAAAGTGGAAACCTTTGAATTTTGTCAATACTGAAAGAATTGCGAAACATTGCAGAAACAAGTACCCGTACAATAGTGGTCGCTAATATTGATAGCACAAAGAGGATAATCGATAGACATTATTGGCAAAAAAGGGAACCACATAGCCTCATTCAGAATAAGAATAAGTGGTAGCCAAGCAAAACATAAGTTTGCAGTCTTTGCATACGAGTACGGTTATTGTCCCGTCTATGCTTTGATGTAGACATATTAATAAATATGTACTTTAGTGAAATGAGCGTATTGGGATTTCTGTCATGTTGTGTGCTTTCGCCAATCTTTCTACTGATTTCCAAGTGTGCAGCTATTGTCAGATTAATCTCCTATTTCCTTTAATCGTGTTTCATAAATAAAAGCAATCTTTGAGAACTGAACATCTAATAAAGTAATTTTTAAAAACATTTTAAAAGACAAGAAAATCGATTGCATTCCACCGGATTTTATCCCATATAGCTCCCAAAAAGCACGAACTTCAAAGCTTCAGCGACGACCCCCAGTATTCTACGGAAAACGGCACTATTCCCGGAATGACGTAGCCCGGGACCAAACTCACAACCTTCGGATCACCAGGTAGGAGTGCAAACACTTCGCCACTGAGGCACCCACTAGGTACTTTCAATTGCTACAGGAACGGTCCCCGTGAGTTCATTGTTGACTCTACAAATTTTAATCAGTGTTCTTTCACCTGGCACTTTGCCAAGGCATATCCAATATGTTAAGGCAACAACTTTATCAGTTATGAACATGGCAGACAGTGGAACTGCATTCATATTCATTACATTCTTTTCAGTAATAGTTGTTACTTTAATTTTATATATATAAATCAGTAGCACTTTAATAACAATTGTTTAGATCTGTTATCTGTTGGGGTATCATCCTTGCACTCCGGTCCATAGGTGCTCAGATCATTCCCCCAGCATGTGCATCAGCGTCTGGGCGGCTAATATTGAACAGTTCTGTGTTGGTTGACGTGGTCCTTCGCTCTCCCGATCTGCCTCTCGTGTCTGGCCGTGCCAATTCTTACTCCCGAGTCTCTCATTTTGGACAATGATATGGATTCACTGGCGCCAAAGTCCTCCGCACTCGATATCTCTCTAAGGGCATTTATAACATCGGGACGATCTATTGGCTGGCCATCTGCAGGTGATGCAGAGCCAGCAGTTTTATCAGTTTGATCATTTCCCTCAACTCCAGCATGTCCCGGAACGACGATAAAGTTGACTTTACGGACAACAGACCTCCGCAGCGACTCAATCCACTGACTACGTACAGAACCCACCTCGATCTGTTGGAACATGTTCATGGTTAGGATTGAAAGATGTAAAGTAACAGCTAGAGCAAACATATTTACTGCAAAGTCGAAGATAGAGAGTGTAAAACAGACTGAACGAGTCAAAATAATATTTAGAACAGAACCATTGAAATTAACTAATGGGTAAATTGTGTTAACATTAGTAAGAAATTGCAACCCATTGCTTATATCACAACACAAAGGTTTGCACACATATGGTACATCTCTTTCAGCAGGTGTGCAGGAGTTTGCAGACTTACTATTCCTTTGGCCGGCTCCATCTAATCCCTCTTCTTTCACGCTCTGTCCTTCTATGGTCTTATTGGATTCTGTACACATAAAATCTGGACCCAAATGGAGGTAAAACTATAACGTAAGCAATGAATGTAACGATTACAACAGTAACATTGACAGTAACAATTAGAACAGAAACAGTGCAAGTAACAATTAGAACAGAAACAGTGAAAGTAACAAACAGAACAACATCGAATAGAATTGAATTTTATCTGAACTTTATTTTAAAAGGGTTACAAATTGGGCACGTAGGCCAGTCGTAGGGAAAAAAACCCATTGTCAAATGAATGTTGTAAGCATAAACAATGCATATTATCATGTTATGCGGCACATCCCCCGTCCAACACAGGCATCCCGAACCAACCCACACACACACACACATCCCTCACCCACTCACACATAACCCACCCATACCCACACCCATACCCACCACACATCCCTCCACCCACTCACACATCCCCTCACCAACACAGAAATCTCGCACCCACCCACACAAACATCCCCACCCACACACAACTCCCCACACACACATAACTCAACCCACACAAACTCGCCCACACACACATGCTGCACCCACCCAATCACACACCCCCAACCACACACACACACATACCCCTCCCACACACACACATCCCGCACCAACACACACACACATCCCTCATCCACTCACACATAACCCACTCATACCCACACATCTTCCCATCCACACACACATCCCCACACACATTCTTTCCCACCCACGCACACATTTCACATCCATCTACACACACCGCCAACCACACATACATCCCCACCCACACACAAATCCCCCACCCACAGACATCTCCCACGCATACACACATCCTCCACTTTCCTTATACACGCCCCAACACACCCACCCACACACACATCCCCCACCTACCAACACCCACACATTCCTCACCTGCCAACACCCACACATACCACTACCCACAGAAACACACCAACCCAAACACACATCCCCTTTCCACACATCCCTCATCCACCCACATATTCCCACCCCACACCTGCCCCATCCATACAAACATCCACCCATCCACCCATACACCTCATCACCCACCAACACACACATTCCCACCACACACACACACACCCCAGACATCCTCCAGTCACACACACACATCTCCCATACTCCCACACATCTCGTACCCACTTACATACATACATCTCCCTCACACACACACACACATCTCCCACCCCATACACACCTCCCCCTCCATATATACGTTAGCCACACCTATCCCCCAACCCATACACACATCCCCCACACACCCCCTACACACATCCCCACACACCCATTCAGAACAGTAAAAGTAAGGGGTGAAAGTAACAATTAACAAAAACAATAAAAGTATGGACTAGATCAGAAAAACTGAAAGTGACGACGGGAACAGAAAGATTATAATTAGCTATTAGAACAGAAACACAGAAAGTAGCGACTAAAACAGAAACCTTTAACGTAACAAATGTTATAGAAACACTGAAAGTGATGACTATAACATAAGCATTTACATTAACAATTATAACAGAAACATTTAAAGCAACAACTAGAACAGACACATTGACATTTATATTTAGACCAGAAATATATAAAGTATATAATAGCTTGTGAGACAGACATATTTAATGAAAAGACTAGAATAGAAACAGTATAAGTACCGATTAGAAAGAAATTTTGAAATCAGCTTATACACATACAAAGAAAGAGCAACCTTTTATATGTCTCTAACTGTGCAAGCCGTAGGATCTGACCAAACAGGGAAAAAGGGCAGCACCCAATACAAGTGTGAAAACCGCCGGTGAGAGTTAATGTCAAAGAGACAGACAAGAAGTACATTTTCCTGCAGGAAACAAAGATAGCCTCTAGTGAGAAGATTCCATTTCCTCTGTTACCAACTCCGAAGATTAAGTTCAGGCCATGAAGTCACGGTCTGAAGCGCATGGTCTCCATCGGAAATGATAGCCTGATCAACTGTCCTAAATTCTGCATTGCCAAATACATAGCTCCGAAGTGGATCTGTATTAACAACTGGCATCAATCACATCAGCTCATAAAGAAATATCAATAGAAAGAGCACGATTGCAAAAGCAAACTGCCTTGTGAATATTTTTATTTAGTGAATTAAATTTCTTCTTGAATATTGAATTTTGTCTGAGTATTGATATCTCATTAGTTCGTAATTTCTTCGTTTTGCTAGCTTTTAGCTTTCACCTTCAATCTTGACATGTACTTTTGCTAAGAATATTCAAACAGAGACGAGCTACATGTATCGGGTCTTCATAAATAATATTCATTGCGAAGTTAAATATTGCTTTGAAAATGTAACAGAACAGTCGAGTTTACAACTGTTAGTTAGTTAGTTAGTCGCAGTTCCAACTTCACAGCAACGGGTCGTCCCCATTATGCTCTGTTCCTGTGCCAGTGAATATCACACAAAACGCTCCCCACTGCCCAGTGTGAAAAGTGGAAAAGACAGGAGTCTCGATAAACAACAGCCCGCACAGATACACTGTGCATAATGTATAATGTAGTGGTATGTGTGGGTGTTGGCATGTGAGGAATGTGTGGGTGTTGGTAGGTGGGGGATGTGTGTGTGTATAATGTATTACAACTGTATCATGCAATCAAGCGTTTAGTAATGTCAAATTATAGGGGTTATAGATTTCTTGTATTAAGATATGCTATCGTCTTAGACTGACTATTGTCTTAAATTGAGATAAATTAACGTCATAGATTTAGATGAAATGTTGTCTAGGATTTTGACAAAGATTGTGATAAATTATTGTCTTAGTTGGAGATAAAGAGTGGGATAAATTACTGTCTTAGGTTGAGATTAATTATTGTCTGGCATTGAGATAAATTGTTGTCTTATATTAAGATAAGCAATTATTTTCAGACTGAGATAAACTATTGTCTCAAATTGAGATGAACTGATGTCTTAAACTGTTTGTGACTGCAGTCTCTGATTTAGATTACTGTCTATAAATTAGAATATTCTCATAGGCTAATGCATGAATTGATCCCTACTATCCATAACTAATGCCGGTCTCTTTGACCGAGGGGTTACAAAACTTTCTCCGTAATCCTGTTTATCACGCAGAGTCTCGTAGCGGGCGAGAGCTGGGAGCGGTTAGATCCCCGCTGGTGACTTGCGGGATAACTGAGCCGGCCGCTCAGAAAGCAATGGCAAACTACTGAGCGTAATCTTGCCAAGAAATCAACAGACAGCTGAAAGATGCTGCTGCTGACAGCGATGTCCTGTAAAGGATATGCGAATTAAAACAAAATTTTAAAAAATCCATAACTAATATAGATTTGGCTTATACCATTAAGAGATAAGAACTACATCTGTTCTCGGGAAATGTTGAATTTATTATTAAGGAAAATGTTGTTCGCTATCTTTTACTCTAGGGTGACATGAATGTGTATCCATGTGTAAGCATTTGTAAGAGAGCAGTATCTATGCTTGTTACCCATTCATGCAACATCCGTCTAGTTAACATTTGACAACTAGAATTGAGAATCATACACAGTTTTCTCTGGTGAATCAAGTACCAACTAGACACCGCAACGTTGCTGTGATCGCAATCACCCCCGTCAATGAAACGAGGGCACCAACACAACACATATGGTTTAAAAGACACAAATGGGAATATGATAAATACCAATGAGGAAACGTGCAACACATGGAAAGAATATTTTGTTGAATTACTAAATTGTGAAGCTCCAAGTAACACTTTCCCAGAGGAAGAGGTTCTAACTTGTGAACCACAAATTGAAGAACCTACATTTGAAGAAACCCTATATGTAATCACACGACTTAAAAACAATAAGGCAACTGGGGCTGATGGAATTGCTGCAGAATTTATAAAGGCAGGTAGCCATGCATTACATCTAAAGCTATACGAACTAATAATAAAAATCTGGAGGACAGAAGAATTACCCCATGACGGGAAAGAGTCATTATTGGTACCTATCTTTAAGAAAGGAGACAAGTTCCAGTGTGAAAATTATAGAGGGATATCACTACCGTCCACAAGCTATAAGATACTATCCGCGGTATTACTAAATAGACTAAAACCATATTCAGAAGACATATTAGGTGACTACCAGGCGGGTTTTAGACAAAACAGATCAACAATAGATCAGATATTTATCTTACGACAAATAGCCGAGAAAAATTGGGAATATAAAAGAGATCTCTATAACATTTTTGTGGATTTTAAAAAGGCTTATGATAGTGTCCATAGGAATAGTCTATGGAATGCTATGCAGGAATTTGGAATACCAAGGAAGTTAATCAACATGACCAGACTATGCATGGAAGATACTTATAATATAGTAACATATAAAGGCAGGAAATCAGACCCTTTCCAAATAACATCTGGCTTGAAACAGGATGATGCACACTCGCCGCTACTCTTCAATCTGGCTCTAGAGAAAGTTGTAAGGAAGGTAAAGGAGGAATGTGATATTGGAGGAACATCCAAGCTGCTTGGTTATGCAGATCATATAGATATTATAGGGGAAAATGAACAAAATACATTAGAAATATTGACTCACTTAAAGGAAAAAGCCCAACAGATGGGGCTGGTAATCAACCAAGATAAGACAGAATATATGGTAATTTCAAGAGAAGGAATGGCTAAAAACTCTGGCCACATACAAATAGATAATATGACCATTAAAAGAACGGAAACATACAAATACCTGGGTACAATCTTCAACTGCTCCAACATCATGAGGGAAGAAATACAAACTAGAATCAATTCTGGAAATAAGATATACTATGTACTACAACATCTACTAAAATCAAATGCGCTGTCTCGTAACACCAAAATCGCAATATACAAAACACTGATTAGACCAGTTGTGCTGTATGGCTCTGAAACCTGGAGTACAACGAAAGGAGATGAAGCCTTGTTACAAACCTTTGAGAACAAAGTTTTGAGACGCATCTTTGGACCCATTAGGGATACACAAAGTGGAGAGTGGAAAAGAAGAAGTAACAAAGACATTTATGATCTGTTTAAGTCCTCGCTAATCACAGGTATCATGAAGGCTAACAGACTACAATGGCTGGGGCATATAGAAAGACTGCAAGATAATAGGGAAATAAAACTCGCTTACACTTAGGAAATAAACGACCGTAGACCCCGAGGTAGACCAAGAAGACGGTGGAGTGATAATATATATACAGACCTACAAGCACTTGGAATCAACGACTGGCAAGAGAAGGTCAACCAAAGAGACGAATGGAGACGGATTGTATCTGCAGCAAAGAACCTCAATGGCTCGGAACGCTGAAGAAGAAGATGAAGGAAGGGTGTCTGTAGCGAAGTGGCCAAGCCGTTTGATGCGGGCTCCGAAGGTTGTGGGTTCGATTCCGGGCCGCGTCCTTCGGTTCACGAGTTAAATTGTTCGGAGACTCCTGTGGGTCGTCGCTAGAGCTACGGAGTTCGTGCTTTGTGTAACGCTTTCCGCGCTGCGAAAAGAGACCGAGCCATATGTGATAAAACCCGGTGCAATGAAGTCGACCCTGTCGACTTATAAACGACTTTAAACTTTTTATAATATCTTTAATAGCCGGCTGTGTGGGGAAGGGGTTACGGACGCAATTCGTAATCCCGCATTCCTTGTTCGAAACTCAACTGCGGGCGATCTGGCAGCAGACCGACTTGCGTTGATTTTAATAAAATGTTATGAGCTCCGGTCGTTCAGAAAGAAATGGCAAACTACTGAACGTAAACTTGCCAAGAAATCACAAACAGCCCAAAAATTCTGTGGCTGATTGTTACGTCCTGTAAAGGATATGCAACTAACTAACTAATATATTTAGTAAATTACTGTAAAACTCTCGAGTTTCATCCTCTTTTGATACAGCTGTCGGAGCATAGATTGTATGATTACGATGATCTTTTTCCTTTGTGTTGACTGATGGTGAGAAGTCTGCCGCTGAGTCGGATGAAGTCTAGAAGTGCTGAAGAAACGATATTTATCACGAAGGAGCGAACCCCGCTGTGTCCATCCGTTATTTTCCCTGAATATAATAATGTGTACGCAGATTTTGTCATGCAACGACCTTGTCCTGAAAATCTGTGTTTTTAAATTTCCAGAATATCATTTGTTTTTCTTACTAATCATGTAACGTTTTTCCTGATAAAAGCTTCTATCTGCCCGTGTACACATCTATATTTTCTTCTTCATCCCAGTAGACAGAGGTTTTCATGGTAGTACCATCTTGCTTACTGTCGTCAATAAGATAGGAAGCGCAATTTTAAAGCGCCGGAAGAATAATTGGCGCCCCAGCGCCCGATTGGTGACGCTGAATTATGCCATTCAGCGTGATTGTACAATGTCTTTAATGTAGTTAATCCAGTTTCTTCTCTGCCATCTTCTTGCTCTCGTAGATCTTCTGTGATGGAGGGTCGGTGCTGGTAGTTGGTATTGTTGCATTTTAACGAGATGGCCAAAACATTTGATCTGCTGTCTTTCATTATAGTGACACAATGTGTTGATCCCATTGTCTGGCTGGTAACATAATTTCTTATTCCGTCTCAGATCGTAAAGTTGGCAGCTCTCCTCAAGCATATAATCTCACAAGTGTTGAACTACAGATATACCTAGTCGATTAGTGACTCCTGGAGATTGTATAAGATTATGAACGATTATTACTATCGCTTATCGGCATGTCACATGAGGATGATGATGAAGATGATAATCAGCATAGAATGGCACATGTTTGATTGAATTGGTTGTCAATCAAAGTTCTTAAAATACAATTAATCAAATAACTGGCCATTCCCAAATTCAGATAATGTTTCTTCAATGGCCTTAAACCTCTTCATTCATCAACTTTGAAATGCTTTCCGTTTTCCTTTCACTCTGTAATCCAAATAGGATGGAATTTCTGCACAGAATGAATAAATCATAGCAATTAAAACACGGTTTGTTTGGAGATCTCAACATGTAGAATCACTTGTTGAAAATCAGGTTTCTGTTTTGTGTATCTTTATAGTTAACGTTAGTTGTATGGCCATTACAGGACGTTTCAGTTAACCCCATCATATTTTTGTTTTTTGCTGTTTGTGATTTTCTAAGCAATTTTATGTTCAGTAGCTTGTCTTTTTTTGTTGAGGTGCTACATACAACCTATACTTTTGTATGGATGTGAAGCGTGGACAATAAGCAGTCAAGCTGACAAACAGCTGATGGCTGTGGAAATGTGGTTTCTGAGGAAAATGCTAAGAATACCACGGACAGACAGAAAAACCAATGAACAAGTCCTTCAAGAAAGAAATGAAGATCGTAAACTGATTGGAGACATTAGACGTAGACAGTCAACATTTTTTGGGCATGTTATGAGAAGAAATGAATTGGAGAACTTGGTGACAACTGGCAAGATCGAAGGGAAGAGACCAAGGGGAAGACCGAGAAGTAAATTCCTGGCTGGCTAGGCCACATGGCATGGTCGAGACAGAAACACGGAGCTGATCCACGACTCTGGTGATCGAGTGAGATGGCAGAACATGATCGCCCACGCTTACCGGCATGGCACATGATGGATGGATGAAGTTTGTTTTTGCTTTCTGAACGGCCGACGCTGCTAACACTGTAAAAATCAATGCAAAGCGGTCTGCTCTCAAATCGCCAGCGACTGTCGTTTTATAACATGGCAGGGAAATGTGCTGATCGTATATAAATGTACTGTCACACAGACTTTCACTCATGTGGCCTTTCTCGGCGACTCTAATGAGAATGTTCATGAGATCCTTGAAGGACTTTGCCAAAAGAAGTGGCCTGAATCTTAGAGAAGGCCAATAATGACTTATATCTGTTTCATTTTTGTACCAGGGCACGTGGGTGTAAGTAGAAACGAACTGACTGATAGGCCTATGGGCGTGGCTTTTGTGGATAGTGGACGAATATTGAATCAAACTGAGATCATGTCAGGAAGTCAGAACGAGTAAATGACTAATGGGAAAGATCTGATTCTGCAAGATCATCAAGCCAAACGGATCAAACTAGACAAGAGGGCTGTGCGAGAGGCCAAAGAAGAATAGATAACCAACATAATACCGGTGCCATCAGCAGCCACTGACTGAGAAAGATACTGAGGGGATTATCTAAGCACGTTTGGACTAAATGTTTGATGTGCGGTGATGATAATCGGTTGACTAATTACTTACAAATAGGTAATTATATTTTGTTTATAATACACAATATAATACCTAACTATGTGGAGAGTCACCCTTGATATCTTAGCGACACATGGGAAACTGGACGAGGCAAGACCATAAACACTAATACAGAAATAAATACAGGGATGGACTGGCCAAATGGGTAAAAGAGAAAATAAATACTGGCCTAATTATAAGTCTAGGAATCGCACGAGATAACAGCTTATAACCTTTGCCTACTTGCCTGGCACATTATTATTATTATTATTATTATTATTATTATTATTATTATTATTATTATTATTATTATTATTATTGGGACGCAGAGGTGTTTCCAAGACACCATGGCCGGGTTATATACTGGCCAAGACCTATTGACGCGTCCTCGTCGAGCGTCCTGGGCAACAGGTCCCTTTTGGGTCCTGGCTAAAGTCAGTAGGATCGCCGATTCCTCCGAAGTCGGAGAGTGTCTGTCTGCACACCAATAAGCCAGACATGGGACAACGGATACTCACGCAAACCTCAGGTCCTGTATGACATCACACTGATGTTGGACAACAGGATGCCTTCATCCGATATACAGGACTTCGCGTTGGAGCTCAAGCCAACGAACACAAGCAAGCAAGCAAGCATTATTATTATTATTATTATTATTATTATTATTATTATTATTATTATTATTCAGCGTTCCGAGCCATTGAGGTTCTTCTTCTTCTTCTTCTTCTTCTTATTATTATTATTATTATTATTATTATTATTGGATGGACGGCGCGTTAATGTAGTTGCATGACGAATACCCAGAGACCCAAAGCAGGTTCCTGATTAGGAGCTTATTTTGTTGTTGTTATAAACATTGCGTTTATTATTATTATTATTATTATTATTATTATTATTATTATTATTATTATTATTATTATTATTATTATTATTATTATTATTATTGAGTATTCAAAAGGAAGATACTTCCAATCTGCTTAAATAATTCTAAAATGAATATATTCAATGTGTCAACAAAACAAAATAGTTTCAGTGTCTATGTGTGTTGCCGCAAAATTAATTCATTTACTGCTTTACTACTATGCAACTGACGATATACAAGAAAGAATGCAGGCAACACATTTTTCAAGCTGTTAAATGTGTCTTCTTTGCTTAATTGCTTAATTTGCAACGATCCAACAGTTTCGAATCAGCTATTACAAAAAGAGAATTGCATGTCCTCTACATGACTTTCAGTCAGGCCCAGAATTTATGTGTTTTTTGTGATTTACTTGACAATGTTAGTTCAGTAGTTCGTCATTGCGGTCTGAACGGCCGAGGCCTCATACCACCGAAATCAACAGCAAAGCTGTCTGCTTCCAAAATCTCCCCCAGCTGGTTTCGAACCGTGGACACGGTATGGCGGGGAATTAGGAAACCGGGCATCTCATTATCCCATAAGCCACAGGGTCGGTTATGTATTCTGTTAATTGTTTTTATATGGTACAAATAACGCTGGAGTCATCATCATCATCATCATCATCATAATCATCATCATCATCATCATCATCATCATCATTATCATCTTCCACTTCTGCCATCAAGCGTCGTGGGGAGGAAGTATTTGCGCTCCAGCGCCCGATGGGTGGCATTGGATAGTGTCATTCAGTGTGACTGTACAATGCCTTTGATGTCGTCAATCTATTTTCTTCTTGGGCGTGCTCTTGGTCTCGTCGCAGATGATCTTTGATGTAAGGCCAGTGATGGTAGTTGCTGATGTTGCATTCTAACGACATGGCCAAACCGCTTGATCTTCTGTCTTTCAGTAAATGAGGCACAAGGTGTTGATCCCACTGTCTGTCTGATAACAGCATTTCTTACTCGGTCTCGGATTGTTAAGTTGCCAGCTCTCCTCAGGCATCTCATTTCGCAGGTGTTGATTTTGCGAACGTGTGGTTTGGATAAAGTCAAAGTTTGAGATTGGTAGCATAGGGTTGGTGTGAACTTGCTGTTATTATCTGTCGTTTTGCAGACATGGGTATATCTGGATGTTTCAATGTGGGTGATAGTTGATATGTAAGTGCACTAGCTTTTTGACATCTGATTTCGATTTCTCTGTCCAATCTGCTATCTTCTGTGATCATACTTCCACGATATTTGAATTCTTTAACTTGTTTAGAGAGTGTTTCAGATGGACTGTTAGCGTAGTTAATTAGGGGATACGCTGAAAATATGAGCGTGGTCGGACGAGGGTTAGATGCTTGAGCTCGTCGTCCGCTAACAGAGGAAAAGACTGGCTACCTACCCATCCGTGAATACAGGACTACACAATTTGACGACGCTATCGCTTCAAGCCCATAGATGGAAGATGATTCGGGACATAGTTTACTGTTATTATTGTTATTATTATTATTATTATTATTATTATTATTATTTCCGTGGCGAAGGAGTTACGGACGCAGTTCATAATCCCACATACCAGGTTCAAAACACAGCTGCGGGCGAATTGATAGCCTTACTTTGTTTTTTTTTAAATATGGTATGGGTGCCTGTCGTTCAGAAAGCAATGGCAAACTACTGAACGTAAACTTGACAAGCGATCACAAACAGCCCAAATAATGCTGGGTTTGACTGCGACGTACTGTAAATGATTATTGTATGTTCAAATGGGGGAGACTTATAATCAGTTCAAACAATTCTAGAGCGAATATATTCAATATTCCCAAAGCTTTATGTATTGTATCGGTGATGAATATAAGTATCAGTGTCTCTATGTGTTTCAGCAGAGTTTGTTTTAAATTTAATTGCGTCACATTATGTATTTCTTTATTATGCACCTGACTAGATACACGACATTATCACAGGCAACAATGCGTGCAAGCTGTTGAATGTGTCTTCTGTGTGTAAGAATTACTACAAAGAATTATTCCAGCAGACGACAGCCATTCGCCGCATACTACTTCATGATGGACTGTGGGCACATATTTTAAGACGTCATGTAAGTCATTTTTCAGATTCGTTCTACTTGCAAAGTGTAGTGAGACGTTACAAACACCCTGTACATTGCAAGTGGTTGAGTGGAATGTTTAAAATTGACCTAAGTTCTCAAGTCAACCCAGCCTAAAATGGATGTCTTGATATGTCTGGAGAAGTAAAGGCGTCCGGTGTGATAATTATCACAACAGACACACTGGAGGTCAGCTTGGCCGAATGGATAAGAACGCTTGCTCTTAAACTTACGTTATGATGATGCCGAGACAGCGGGATCAACATTTACACCGGTGGGTTCGCCTTACAACGAGGGACACGGGTAATAGGAAAAGCTAATCCACACGCAACAATCAGTCCAGTGTAGTACATGTGATAACACGTGTATGGATTACGCTTGAGTTAAAAGCTAGCTAACACAAAAATAATCTGAGTGCGGATTGATATATAGATCTAGCACCGTGTGGCCAATGCACCTTAAGGTGTGTGAAAAGGGTCCTTCACTTTTACATGATTTTGAAAGTGTTTGCCATTTGCTGTATAGATTTTAACAACATTATTTCCGCTTCCGGAATCTATTTCTGGTAAACGGTTTCCCGAGAGTGTGTGCCGCTCTGTTGGTGACCACAGTACACCCCCACAAATAGCCCAAATCGATGCCACTTTCGATCTTGCCTTATTCCATATGGGCCGCGTCTTCAGCATGTTGCTTTAGTGAGATGTTGTCCCTTTCTTTTAGATTGCTGAAGACACATCAACACTTAAGCTTAAGCAAACAAGCCAATACTGTACATTGAAATGAAACTGCACGCTATGCGTATATTTGTTTTTTCATTCAGTGTGTGTGCATAGTGAAAGCTGTAGGCGTTACTCGTTCGCTCTTCACAATCATTGGCTGTGTGTGATTCCTGGGCGAGATTACGTTCAGTATCTTGCGATTGCTTTTTGAACAGCCGGCACTCATACCAGTGTATGTAAACCAACGCGAGGCAGTCTGCTTCCAAATCTCCCGCAGCTGTGTCTCGAACGTGGTATGCGGGATTACAAATTGCTTTCGTAAACTCTTTCGCCACAGAGATGCATGAACAACGTCAGAGGTTGGCGCTGCCGAGAAGGACTTACGAAAGTAGTTAATAATCCCGCATACTGCATTAGAAATACAGCTGCGAGGGATTTCGAAGCAGTCTGCCTTGACCTGATTTTCATACAATGTTATGAGTGCCGGTTGTTCAGAAAGCAATGAGAAACATCTAAATGTAAACTTTCCAAGAAATCACAAACAGCCTAACAATCATGGGGTTGGCTGCGACGTCCTGTAAAGGATATGCAACCAACTCACAATCATTGGTGACATATGCCTGGGTCATTGACAGTGAGGTGAGTGACCTGGTAGCGAGACTACGAGATAAACACCAGCCATGAGAAATAATGGTGAGGGTAGACGGAGACCCCCAGGGTGGATGGGGAGAGAGACAGTTTTAGGCTGGGGTGCAATGTTGTGGGGAGCCCAGGAAGGGGCTACACAGTAGGGTTAAAAAGACAGTGGAAAACTTGACTGGGGAGTTGAAGCTGGGACCGGCTGAGAGTCGGGTCGCTTGAGACAGTTGATGTTTAGAGACCGAGCGGGTCGGTAGTCTAAGGAGAAGGAGCGGAGTTAGATATAGATCTCCGTCCTGTGTTGTTCTCCGAGTTTTGAATGCAGACCTAAAACCCAGTGGGGGTTGGATAGCTAATGGAGGCCTGAACCCAGAGTGGGTTGTATAGTGAGTGGAGGCCTGAACCCAAAGTGGGTTGGATAGCTAGCGGAGACTAGACCCAGTGTGTGGGTTGTGATGTGTGAGGTCCAGTTGTGGATAGTAGCTGGATAACTGGTTTATGAATGGGAGATTCATAAGGCCGTGAGAAGACAGTGATGTGTGCGTGTTAAGTTGTGAGGAGGATATTTATATTCTACAGATTATATTGTTTCTGGATATAGAGTTGTGTTCCGTTTGTCCGTGTTCTTTCTGCAATAAAGGATTATGTGCTCCAACGCAATCTTGTTTAATGACCGGTGAATGTGCACTGCGGGGGTGAGTTATATTGTAAGACAGTTAGATAGCTTAATTGACACACCAGGATTATCGTTACCTAGACAACGACCATATCACGCACTTATCATCAAGAACATCGTGATATTATCTGGAAGGCTCGTCCGATCAAGAAACCCAGTACATTATTATCTGGGAGCTCTCCGGTCAAGAACTATATAGACATTGTTGTCATTCTGAGAGATCTAGGAGCTCGTCGCTTAGTAAAGATTTTCTGACAGCTGCATCAAGGTCAAGGAACACCGTGCAATATTAAGATATATGTGGGCTCTTCGCTGAGAGAGGAGTTATTATCTGGTGACTTCGTTCCATCAAATTAACAAACCCATGACAATTTGGATATTATTTCTTCAAGAGATTAATGTGAACTCTTTGGTGCACCAGATAATTAACACAGACAGACGAGAGTCAATACTCAAGCTAGCAGACAGTTCACGTGAAGGTCAATACAGGTAAATTTGATACCAACAGTATCGCTGAAGATAGCGAGGGCGTCAGAGAATTAACGCACACAGGTCAAAAAAAAGGATAGCGCGCTAGAGAAGACACGGTACAGGTCAACGGAGAGTGTGGGTTGACGGGGTTGGTCACTAGTTACATAGAGCGCACAGACAAAAACTGTCGTGGTTGAGGCGACAGGCGCAGGTGTTTATAGGTCAAGAGACTGTGCCAACTGACAGCACAGGTGAAATGTCGCGGGGACAAAAAGTTGTTTGCGACAAGAGCGGGTCAGCATAGTTTGACAGTATCGCTGTCAGTGATAAAGACAGGATTGAAAATCAAAGATATTGACAGGTGTGTGTGGCGAGGCAATCGCACTGTGTGGTCGCAGGTCGATTCGTCAAGATTTTTCGACGCCGTTAATAGGACGGGAGGGACACCAGCGACCAGGTGCTGGGGCAGAAGTGGAAAGTGTTTGTGTAAGACGGAAAAGTTTCCGGGCATTTTACAGTCACATTAAGTGTGGATTATTGTGATAAAGAGTTACTGAGGTACTGACTGGGGTTGACCGGCGTGGTCAAGGTCATTGACAGTGAAAATTACTAAAAATTTTCCATAGGAGAACTGGATAAACAAAGTTGTTTTGAACGAAAACCAGACTTTATGTTTCGTCTTTGTTTAACTGTTCTACTATCGTTATCATTACTCTGTCATGAGCAATCATTGTCACAACGAAGGATGACATGTCATCACCGCAGGCAGGGTTGCATACAGTTGCCAAAAAGAACTGACTCTACAGAGTTAAAGCTGTGGACATTTGATGTCATTTTTTGGGTGGAACTTTGTCTTTAAACGGGAATCTATCACATAATTGATACAACTACGGACCATCTCTGCAACCAAGGTATAATAGCGTTACGGACGGGCTTGAGACGACGTTAGGATTATTACTTTGTTGTCACCATGTCCAGGGAATGTAACAACATATCAAAAGAACATTTTTCTGTTGGGATTTATTTACCGTCGTAGACATTTCGGAACATTAACTTTAACCAACAGACATTTCCAGGATATTATTGGAAACGATTTCTAACAAAATAAGAACTTTTGGCGACTAATTAATAAGCACATATTTGTCGGCCAACCATTTGGACATTTTGTTTGCTTCCATCGTCATATTTATTGTTGTCGGGTGTTACGCAATTATTTGTCTGTGGTCCAGTGTTTGTCAGGTGTAGGAGATTTTTGTGTGTTTCACGAAGGTCGTGAGACAGAGCAAAAAGGAATTGTCTTAGGTGCACCATATATTTTCTGGGAATTAAATCGAAAGGTCGGTTTGTTTGGTTCTGCAGTGACGCAGTATCGGTCCTGGATAATATACCGTGCCTTTTTGTGTCTAACGTTAGATCTGTGTATATTTTGAGGTTATATTTTTTTCCTTTCTTTTCGTTATATTTACATATGACATTTTGTTCTTCGGATATATGGTATTATTGTGATCTTTTGTCATATTTACTGTCTAGTGGTCTGTGTCAGTTTATATATATTATTACGGGCACTGGGGTCGTCGTCTCACACAAGCTTGTGGATGTTACTGTGGGTTAGTTTTTTTGTGTGATCATCGTCTCCGTGTATTCAGATTGTGCGTCTAGCGTTTTATAGAAATCACTTAGTGTGGATCATTCATACGTTTTGTATATGTATATATATGTATGTTTAACAATATTTCCAGAAATTTTCGACAGCTATTGGATATATATTCGAGGGAGTATAGGTAATATCCCCCCCCCTTCACTATCTAGTGCTTATAGAGTGACTGAGTGAGTACAGCGTGATATTTTAGCACTACGAATTTACATACACAGGGAGTGGTGGTGTACTTAGGGAAGGTACACAAAGACTAGCAGCATAGTCTTTACACTTATAGTTGCGGACAGACAGCAACGTGTCCACGAGTACAAGATGCCTACTTTAATGGAATATATTGAAGCAGGTTTTGTATATGTATATATATGTATGTTTAACAATATTTCCAGAAATTTTCGACAGCTATTGGATATATATTCGAGGGAGTATAGGTAATACCCCCCCCTTCACTATCTAGTGCTTATAGAGTGACTGAGTGAGTACAGCGTGATATTTTAGCACTACGAATTTACATACACAGGGAGTGGTGGTGTACTTAGGGAAGGTACACAAAGACTAGCAGCATAGTCTTTACACTTATAGTTGCGGACAGACAGCAACGTGTCCACGAGTACAAGATGCCTACTTTAATGGAATATATTGAAGCAGGTGAACGGTTAGGCCTGAAGGGAAAAGTGTTACAGGAGTATGCAGAAGCAAAAGAACAAAAACACGCCGAAAGAGAACAAAGACAAGCCGAAAGAGAACAGAGACAGGCATAACTCGAGGCCAAACGCCTACAGGAAGAAAAGTTAGCTGAAATGGAAAAAAAAGCGTCTACAGGAAGTAAAGTTAGCTGAAATGGAAAACAAGCGTTTACAGGAAGAGAAAGAGACACAAATGAAAATGGAAATTGAGAAAGAGAAACTCAAGTGTCAAATGGAAACTGAAATTGCTCTCAGAAAATTAGAAATATCATCAAAAGGTCAAAGTGAGGAAGGCAGAAGACCTTCACAGTCATCACAACGATTGAAATTGCCATATTTTACCTACCGGGACATCTTGAAACTTATCTGGGAAGATTCGAAGCATCAGCGAAAGTGTTAGGTATTCCAGAGGGAGAGTATGCGATGCGACTTGGCGAGTTTCTTACGGGTAAGGCCTAGATACAATGTTTAATTTACCTGTGGAAGAAAGAAACAACTACACTATTTTGCGTCAACGTCTGCTTACAAAGTTCCAACTAACTGAGCATGGATATAGAACAAAGTTTAATAGTTAGGGCCAGAGACAAATCAAGATTTCACAGATTTTGTTAACACAGTAATGAATACATTTAACAAATGGATGGAGCTTGCAGAAGTAGGGAAAGATTTTAATAAAAAGTGGATTTAATGTTAAGGGACAAGGTAGTATCTGCATGCAATACAAACTTAGTAGCTTTCTTTGAGGAACGTAAGCCAAAGAACATAGACACAATGTCACAGTTAGGGCAAAACTACATGACTGCACATCCAAACAGTTCTATTGGTAGACAAATAACTGAGGAAATAGTCTGTGCAGCGTACACAAAACAGGACCAGAATCCAGTTATTAGACCAAGATCGAAAAGTGTGGATTCAGCACAGAAGTATGAACAACAAGAGTCTTAAGATAATGGTTTCCGTGGGAACCATTTTGGCAGAGCAGGACGGTACCCATACAAAAGGGGGAATTTCCAGAGACGTCCAAATAGTTATGCCGGATGCTGGAATTGTGGGAGCTGGAGACACAAGGCAGCACAGTGTGATGCACAACCATGCAGTGAGCCAACAAGTAACGCAAGGAAGGAAATCATCTGTTTCAAATGTGGAAAGAAGGGGCATGTCAGCTATCATTGTACGATGAGGGAAACGGAGCATTCTAATGCAGCACAAGTGATTGAGACTATCAACAATGAAGATTGTAGTGGGTTCAAACCTCTTTTTGAAAAAGACGGTCAGCCAGTCTTAGTGTGTGGTCATACAGTGAAAGCAGGATCAGCAGTCCATGCAGGTGGAAGCATGAAGATGCACCATGATTTCGTTAATGATAGGCCAGCATTAACAATTAGAGATTCCGGGTGTACGTCTATCGGAGTTAGAAAAAGTTTAGTGAACCCGTCGGAGTACACAGGTGAAAAGATTAGATGCATAACATTTAATGGGACAGTAGAATTCTACCCATTAGCCGTGATAGCAGTAAAAACACCATATATCATAGGAAGAGTGGTAGCGGGTGTTCTAGACTCACTAGTGGCAGATTTGATCAGCGGAAACGTGCCAGGAGTTAAAGATTGTACAGAAGAAGAAGTAGCTTATTGGGACCAGAAACATAGTTTAAGTAGTAACGAGGTAGTTACCAAAAGAAAACCTAAATTAGAGAGTATAGCTGAACAAGAGGAGGCATTTGAAGGAAACACTCAGGGCAAGGGTAGTACAGCTGAGCAGGTGAGAATGGATCTCAAACATAGCGTTAGTGATTCCCAGAGACAAGATACTACTCTCGACAAATGTTTCCAAGGATGTAGTAAAGTGAGACATAGACAATCAAAGAAGGGTAGATGGTGCTTCGAAAGGAAGAACAATGGTCTCACTCGCAGGTTTTCAGATGGCGGAACTGCATGTGGGCAAGTAGTATTACCGTTAACACATAGAGACCGATATACTAGATCAGCTCAGGATAGGGCATGTGCAGGGCACATAGGAGTAAGGCGGAAGCAGCATAGAGCAGGATGCCAGGTATATTGGCCAGGATTTAATAAAGAGGTCAGACTAAACAGAGACTCCAGTGTAACGGTACAATATGCAAATTGCAAAGTTAAGGCAGTTCAAAAGAGTGTTAACGACATCACTGAACCAGGATTAGCAAACAGATGTTTTAAAGATATAGGAAACATGAGGCATGGGTACAGGAAGGGTAGACACAGCATCGACAGAAATAGGTGGAGGTTTGAGGCAAGAAAAGAACCACCTGATATAGGGTCGGTACACAAATAGTTGTGTTTTTTGAGGATGTTAATAGACCTGCAGGTACACAGATATTATGTTTCCTATGATGTATTATTATTATGTGATGTATTAGTTCATGCATTGGTACACAAGATGAAAAGTTGGTGGTATTGATGTGTTAATAATATGGTAGTCTGATATGACTACGTGATGTATTATTCAGTGGGGTAGCTAAAGTAAGATGGAGTCATACTTAGGGCTACCCAGGCAATATGTTTGGGTCACATATTTGATAAGGATTCGTCTCCCAACATTTGAAAACGATGTTTTATTTTAAGAGGGGAGTAATGACTTATGTATTTGTTTCAACATATGTAGTAACAAAGCCATTTATGATCTGTTTAAGTCCCCGCTAATCACTGGTATCATGAAGGCTAATAGACTACAATGGCTGGGGCATATAGAAAGAATGGAAGATAATAGGGAAACAAAACTCGCTTACACTCAGGAAATAAATGACCGCAGACCCCGAAGTAGACCAAGAAGGCGGTGGAGAGATAATACATGTACAGACCTACAAGCACTTGGAATCAACGACTGGCAAGAGAAGGTCCACCAGAGAGACGAATGGAGACGGATTGTATTTGCAGCAAAGAACCTCAATGACTCGGAACACTGAAGAAGAAGAAGAAGTAATGACATATGCGTGGGTCATTGACAGTGAGGTGAGTGACCTGGTAGCGAGACTACGAGATAAACACCAGCCATGAGAAATAATGGTGAGGTAGATGGAGACCCCCAGGGTGGATGGGGAGAGAGACAGTTTTAGGCTGGGGTGCAATGTTGTGGGGAGCCCAGGAAGGGGCTACACAGTAGGGTTAAAAAGACAGTGGAAAACTTGACTGGGGAGTTGAAGCTGGGACCGGCTGAGAGTCGGGTCGCTTGAGACAGTTGATGTTTAGAGACCGAGCGGGTCGGTAGTCTAAGGAGAAGGAGCGGAGTTAGATAGAGATCTCCGTCCTGTCTTGTTCTCCGAGTTTTGAATGCAGGCCTAAAACCCATTGGGGGTTGGATAGCTAATGGAGGCCTGAACCCAGAGTGGGTTGTATAGTGAGTGGAGGCCTGAACCCAAAGTGGGTTGGATAGCTAGCGGAGACTAGACCCAGTGTGTGGGTTGTGATGTGTGAGGTCCAGCTGTGGATAGTAGCTGGATAACTGGTTTATGAATGGGAGATTCATAAGGCCGTGAGAAGACAGTGATGTGTGCGTGTTAAGTTGTGAGGAGGATATTTATATTCTACAGATTATATTGTTTCTGGATATAGAGTTGTGTTCCGTTTGTCCGTGTTCTTTCTGCAATAAAGGATTATGTGCTCCAACGCAATCTTGTTTAATGACCGGTGAATGTGCACTGCGGGGGTGAGTTATATTGTAAGACAGTTAGATAGCTTAATTGACACACCAGGATTATCGTTACCTAGACAAAGACCATATCACGCACTTATCATCAAGAACATCGTGATAATTGGGATAAGCAATGTATGGTTGTATGGGGCAGGTCAACAGAAGAGATGGTATACAGAAATAAGCATCATGTATGAAAATACCCAGCAGTAGAATGAATGAATGAATGAATGAATGAATGAATGAATGAATGAATGAATGATTGAATGAATGAATGAATGAATGAACTTTATTTTCAAAGGGTTAAGAATTGGACATTCAGGCCCGTCTAACATTCTGCCCTTCTATGACTCACTTTTATAGAAGTATAGGGAGCTAGAGAAAGATATAGGGAGAAAGCTCGACAAACAAACTGTGCAACAAACAAATGCTAATTTCATTGAGAAATATAATTTTGCTTTAGCGTTCGCTAGTTTTTAACTCAAGCGTAGTCCATACACGTACTACTAATTCTAGTGGACTGGACTGATGTTTGTGTGTGGATTAACTTTCCTTATTACTATTATCTATGGCCATCAGGCGAATCCTCGCCCACCTCTGAGGTGAATGTAATTTAAGTCCCCAAGTCAAGAACGAGAAGTCAACGTTTTAGTCCAACTGACCGGTGTAAGGGTCGAACACGCTACCTCGGCATGAACGAACCGGAAGTTTAAGAGTGTACTCTCTTGTCCATTCGGCCATTTTTGGCAGTCTCTGTGGCGAAGTGGTCAAGCCGTTTGTCTCGTGCTCCGAAGGTTGTGGGTTCGATTCCGGGCCGCGTCCTTCGGTTTACGAGTTAAATGTTTCGGTGACACCTGTGGGTCGTCGCTAAGAGCTACGGAGTTTGTGCTTTGTGCGACGCTTTCCGTGCTGCGGAAAGAGGCCGAGCCATATGGAATAAAACCCGGTGCAATCAAGTCGACCCTGTCGACTTTTAAGCGACTTTTCTTTAAGTGATATCTTAAACATCAGATGATAAGGGTTGTGGGGAGTCATGATCGCCAATGTCTGCTACAAACTAGCATCTGAAGAAGAAGATCTATCAAACAGTGACGACGACATGTTTGTAATGTCATGACATTTCTCTCATTACCGAAATAGAATCAATAATGATCGTAGTATAATAATCCAACCGTTGGAAACTTGTATACTCTTTACTAAGCGAATGATTGCTATCGTTGGTGTAATGGTTAGGAAGTTATGCCGACAATGGAATGAGCGCGGTCAGCGAGGGTTCATTATCAGCTCTTGTCGTCCGCAACGGGAGAAAAATACTGGCACCTATATCTCCGTGTTCACATACCTACACAATATGATGGGCCTAGCATTTGATAAGTTAACAGGAAATTACAGCTATAGGACTTTTGTTTGTTTAGTTTAGTTAAGTTTAGTCCACAGATCAACATCACGACACACGGGTGTAACCCATAAGTGCTCCGTTCTACTCCTAACTCAAGCCTAAGTCCAGAGAATCTCAGCTCAGTGCACGAACTCCGTAGCTTCGGCGAGGATCCTGAAATACTTTGGGTAGATTTTTAACTCGAAATTTTGCCCGGGCAGCGCCGTTAGGCTACTCTTTTTCGATTTCCAACTGCCATTGTTTTACGTGCGCAACAATACACACGGGCGTCCAATCTCACTACACAGAGACCAAGGAATATTTAGTTACTAGAGGTCCACGTGAAAAAAAAAACAACTAAACAAAACCCGGCCCTCATCGGGGCTTGAACCCAGGACCTCCAGCACTCTAGGCGGACACCATACATCGAAACCACCCAGCTTTCTTTCAACAAAATAAACATGTAAAATGAAACTATATTTACAAGCCTTTAAACGCATTGGACACACGGTTCTAGGCCCATATTTTTATTGCCCTATCAGAACACTGTGGGTGATATGGTCAGTATATTGACGACGGCCTTTTCTTAACAAGACATTTTAAGTTCCCATTATAAACTCTGTCGACGTGGTACCGCAGATCATAAAAAGAAAAGAACAAAAAAAACCCACCCGATCTGAATTCGAACCTATAGCCACCAATCCGACAGGCAAACGGCTAGCCATTAAGCTATCGCAGCACACAAATTATCATGTGGCATGTTGAAATGGGTCTGTGAGGAAACGGGCGATAGGAAAGTAGAATTTATCTGTGTCGGCTTTACTGGAGGAACAGAGGTGCTACATGCCAATCCTCAACCCAGATGAGTTGGGGGGACTGCTCCGTGACGAGAATAACTTTAGACAGAGAACTAACTTTATGAGCGATAAACGTGGGTATTTGAGAGTAGAGGAACTAGAAAGACTCATTTAGGGCGCAGTCGGGAGATCACTCAACAGCTTATGTTTTACAATTTACGAGAATAAAAATGTGAGTTTACAACTCGTATATTATTATTATTATTATTATTATTATTATTATTATTATTATTATTATTATTATTATTATTATTGGTATTCCAGAAAGAGTAAACTGTTATATTGATTCATTTAATCACAGGACCATGCAAATAATGTGTGGCCGTCAGTCAAATCTTCTCATCCATGTCGTAAGAGGCGGATAAGGAATGGTCGCGCTTAGGGCTGGCTACTCCATCACGGTGGGAAATTCACCCAAAAATTCAACCAACCATAAACAAGTTAAATAAAGAAATCAGATCTGCATCGCCAACCAAGAAGAAATTAACTCTTATAGAAAAGATATGACATGTTGAGGAGAAAGCCAAAAGGAGTCAGGGGAGCTTATTACATTTTAACCCTTTAAAAATAAAGATTGTTCGTTCGTTCTTCACCTAGGAAAATCCCCAGGATTGGCATATGGAATGATATAATTATATCTAAATTAGGTAAGATAGCACATATGGCAGCAGAAATGAAATTATATTATTATTTATTTATTTTTATTTATTATTATATTAGTATTTTAAGATTGTGCGTAACAAGGCGGACTGGCACAGGTGAACAGCATTTAAGCACAGATGAAACAGTGCTGCACTCAGGCCACAGGGAGAATTACCCTCACAGTGAAGGATTGGTTCTAATGCTACACAAAGAGGCAAAGGGAGTATTATTAGAGTGGGTAGTAGTAAGTACTAGAATAATAACAACAAGAGTTAGTACTAAACAAATGCAAATATGCATTAATGTGATCCAGTGTTACACACCAACTAACGATAATGAGGAATCCGTTAAAGTGGAATTCTCCAAAACATAAATGACAATCTAAGAAATGACAATATCAAAATTGTGATGGGTGACCTAAATGCCAACATAAGATCGGATAACACTGGTTACGAACAGGTCACGGGCAAACATGGACTAGGGGTAATGCATGGAAATGGGGAGATATTCACTAATTTTTTAGAAGTGATTCAATATGTCATAGTCGGGAGTGTTAGTTGTTTTACTAAAATAGAATCCATAAAGCTACATGGTCATCAACCGACTACAAAACGGTAAATCAAGTTAATCATGTTTTGAAAGTTGCATATCTTTTACAGGACGTTGCAATCAACACCAGCATGTTACTGCCGTTGTTGATGTCTTGGCAAGTTTTACGTTCAGTAGTTTGCCATTGATTTCTGAACGACCGGCTCCCATACCAACACGTTAAAACCAGCGAGACACTGCCTCCTGCCAAATGGGTCAACGCTGTGTTTCGAATGAGAATAAGCGGCATTACGAATCGCGTCCGCAACGCCATCGCCACGGAGCAGGCAAATTAATCACAGATGTATTAGTAATACATTTAGGTCATCTCAACACGATGTAAAAGCCGTGAGAGGTACAGATGTAAAAACGGACAAACACCTACTGATAAGTAAAATTAAGTTACAACTCAAGAGATAAGTAACATCTTATAAACATTGAATTCCATATAATATAGGAAATCTCACAAACCAAGAAACTACGGAACAGTTTGTGTAACTATTATGTGCCAGGTATTACAACATGTAGGAGAGAGGAGGACAGGCGGAAAAGTTGGCAACAGGAAAAAAGCATTTGGAGCGACACATGTATGGAAGTCCTTGGAAGAAGGGAACGTAAACATAAAGCATTGATAACGCCAGACACCCTCACAATAAAAAACAAAAACAAAAAAAAACAAAAGAAATGGAAAACAAAAAGGCAGACTCAATAAACAGCTAAACCAGAACTGTAAAAGACAGAGCAGTGGGAATATATTCAGAGGCTAATAAAGAAGTTAAAAAGCATAGGGAAGTATAAAAGACACTATTTAGATTCCAAGACAAGAGAGGCAGAGGATGCATCAGCGAAGGGAAACCTCCGAGGCCCTTACAGCACATCAAGAACATCAGTGGTAAACTATAATCAACAAAGTGGTCTTATAGAAAATAATAAAAATAAAGTTCTCACCAACATTAAAGATCAAATGAACCTATGGGTTAGATAATTTGAGGATCTTCTGTATAGACCAGTTCCATATAACCCTTCTCATATCCAGCCGGCAGAAGTGAAATTGGATATGAACTTGCAAAAACCATATAAAGAAGAAATTAGAAAAGCTATGAAAGTTATGAATGATGGTGCAGGTTTAGATGGTATCTTAGCAGAGGTTATTAAATCCAATACAGACACTACAACTGAACTTCTGCAACAATTATTTGGTAGAGTCTAGGAGATCAAAGAAGTACCAGCAGACTGGAGAGAAGGATATCTGGTCATGTTGCCTAAGAAAGGGGGGCCTGCGGAAATGTGAAAATTAAAGAGAAATAATGCTATACCATTGCCTGGGAAAATATTAAGCATGCTAATTTCGTACATTTGCCACGTTATATATGATTTGTGGATTATAAACAAGACTTTAGCAGCATTGATAGGACGTCTCTTTGGAGAACGATGCGACACTATGGCATTCTACAAAAAGTCCTTAAGTCAACATATGAAGATATGAAGTGTAGAGTTCTTGGTGAGGAAAGACTGATAGAGGCATTTGAAATACAAATAGGAGTACGCAAGGGATACCTACTGCCACTGTCATTATTTTTACTGACTATAGACTGGGCAATGAAGAAAAAAAAAACACAACCGCTAGAAATTGAATTCAATGGACTCAAGCAACTTGATGATTTGGACTCCGCCGACGAGATTGCACGACTGTCGCACACACGTAATCAAATGCAGGATAAAAGGAATCATACATGAAGCGATGTTATAACAATAAGGTCTAAATATTCATTGAAGTAAGACATAGATTATGAAATGCGGCTATGCAAATAGCAACCTTATCTCCCTTGGTGAAACATTACCTCAAGAGGTAAAATTAAATTCTTATTTGGGAAGCAATATGGACAAAAATGGGAAATAGAAAGAGATACTAAAATAAGAATACAGGAGGCGAGAGGAGCGTTTATAGCACTAGGGAATATGTGAAGTCTAAGAAGATTAAACCTAGAATCAAACTTAGAATGTTTAACTACAATGTTAACTCTGTATTACTGTTTGTCTGAGAAACACGAAGAACTATTAACAGAATTACTAATAAACTACAAACATTCACTAATAGGTGCCTGCTGAGAATAGTAGGAATAATATGGCGTGGCAGTATCACCAACGTAAAGCTCATGGAGAGAACTAAATACATCCTAGTGAACCAATAGGGAAAGAACAGACGCTGGCGAAGGATAGAACACACATTGAGGAAGATTGAAACAATATAACTAGACACTCTCTTGCTGTAATTTTCTTTTTGTTTTTTTTTGTTTGTTTTGCATATCCTTTACATGACATAGCTGTCAACATCAGCATCTTTCAGCTAATTGTTGATTTCTTGGCAAGATTACGCTCAGTAGTTTGCCATTACTTTCTGAGCGGCCGGCTCACATACCCCGTAAGTTAACGACGCGGCTAGAACCGTCACCGATTCTCGCGCACGCCACGTTACTTACGAGGGTGTACGAGATTACGGAGAAAGTCGCTAACACCTGAGCCAGAGATACCGGCAGCGGGAGATCTACAAAGTTGAATAATGCTGGGAGGACATGGAGGGCAGTGCAGGAAATAAGGCGGCTTAGAATGGTTTGTTTGACAGCCAATGCCCAAATGGGGGATAAATCGCAGAGGGAAAATAAGTCCGTCAGATATTATTAACATTCACATAAAGTAAACAATTGCCATTTCACAATAATACGGACATTATTGATCATTTGCTAAGAACGTAAAGAATATATGGAGGAGAGAAGAAAACAGCCTCTGACTTGTTGACAGCTGTAGGCGGTTCTAGTTACCCGTCAAAATTATAAGGGAAGGCAAATGAAATCTATATGCTCATACATATACTAGGTGTGAATGTTATAATGAGCCCTTTCCACATATTGAGGCCTATTGAGTGTATGGAAGTTATGTAAAAAGTAACGTTTTGTTTTCAACGCCACGTTATATTTGATTTGTGGATTATAAACAAGACGTATGGGTATATGATAGGTAATCTATGGGTGATAGGTTTAGTAAATAAATTCCAGGAAATTTTCTGGTAACATGTTCGCAGATTTCTGAAGAAAACAAAACATTCCTTGCAAAGACGAAATTTAAATAGAAATTTGTATAAAAGTGATCCTTTTCGCATCCATTAAGACGCATCGGGTGTATGATGAAAGAAACACATATTTATAGACCGACCGCCACTTGATGGCTTATGTGATCACTATCAAGTTCTATGCCTTTTCTTCAAAAGACTGGGACAAATTCCAGCGGGTACCCAAGTCAATTTAAAAAAAAAAAAAAAAAACACCCTTTGCTAATTCGAATCCATGACCATCAGGCCACAGGGTAGCGTCCAGGCACTATGCCACCACGGCTTCCAACAAACATATATCATGCTGAAATGTGTATGTATGGGAAAGGCAAAGAAAAGTAAAACACATTTTTGTCGATTCACTGGAGCAACAGAGCTGCAACAAACCAATCCTCAACACAAATGAGTGGGAAACTGCTACATGAAGAGACTATTCTCTGACAGAGGGCTTACTTGTTGAGAGATTACTACTAATGTTTCATGTCCCTTACAGGACATGACAATCAACCCCAACACCAGATTGATTTTCTAGACAATTAGACTTTCGCTAGTTCATCATTGCTTTCTGAATGAGAAGTCAATGTTTTAAGTTCAACTTAACGCTATTGTAGGGAATGGATCCCCACATCGCCATTACCGTGATGCTAGTACGAGCGCTCTTATCCTTTCGGTAACGTTAAATTCACTCGCGATATACGTAGCAATGTGAGGGGAGAGAAGCTTGAAGGACTCATTTAAACCACAGTCGGGAGATCACTCAACATTCACGCCACAGTCGGGAGATGGCTCAACATTTACACCACAATTAGCAGATCACTCAACATTTACGCCACAGTCGGGAGATCACTCAACATTTACGCCACAACCATGAGATCACTCACCATTTACGCCACAATCATGAGATCACTCATCATTTACGTCACAATCATGAGATCTCTCAACATTTACGCCACAGTCGGGAGATCACTCAACATTTACGCCACAGTCGGGAGATACCTCAACATTCACGCCACAGCCGGGAGATCACTCAACATTAACGTCACAGTCGGGAGATCACACAACATTTACGCCACAATCGGGCAATAGCTCAACGGGACAAACTGCTCCATATTTGACCAATTACCAGAATTAAAAGTTGAGTATGCAACATGACTGTGATTAATATTTGCATTCTAGGAAGCGACACAAAAACAAGCTGTTCTGTTGATTCACTTAATGCGGGGCTATACAAATAACGCATGACACTCAGTCAAATATTAGCAAAATGCGAATAAAATAAATAATTGGCATTTCACAATAATACGGATATTATTGATCATTTGTGAAGAACATTCAGGAGATGGAAGAAAACAGCCGCTGACATACTGACAGCTGCAGACGACACAAGTTTTTCATTAAAACTATAAGGACAGGCACATGAAATCTATGGTTCACATACATATACAGAGGTGTAATGTGTATAAAGTGATGCCTTTCCACGCCATAAAGCGTGAGTCTATATGGAAGTAAAAGGGAAAGGACGCTTTTCAACACCTTGATACGTAATGGGTTTATTATTACCTCTGTAGGCCAAGCTGAATATAAGTCTGTAAATTACGATTAGAACGAGAATCGCTATGTCAAATGTAGCCTATTGCAAAATGGAAAACATACTGACCATAAAAAGATGTCATTTGCAACGGGAAAAAGAGTGTTGAACTATTACATAGAACCTGCACTTTTGTATGGACGTGAAACGTGGACAATAAGCAGACAGTTGAAATAACACCTAATGGTAGTGAAAATGTGGTTTGTGAGGACATAGCAAACAATACCATAGACAGATTGAAAAACTAATTATCAAGTCCTATAAGAAACAAATGAACACCGTAAACTGATTAGAAAAATTATTCGTAGACAGTCGACGATTTTGGGCATGTTTTTGTTTTTCACTGGCACCTTGCCGTCTTGACAGACGATAGTTTGTGCTTCAAGAAGGCATAATTATCTTTACCCATGGCGGTAGCGAATGTGACTGATAAGGTCAATTCGCGCTGTAAATGTTCGTTCACAGTGGGTGCTTGTGAATACGTGGTAATTTCCACCATCATGCACCATCTTACGTCTCACACGCTCGGTGTGTGACTTATCTGCAATAATTTTCTCCTTTGTCTTTATTCCATTTCTGATGTTTGCCCTCCATGCAACACGTTCAGTGGCGACTTGCTCCCAATATGCATTATCAATGCCTGTATCTATCATGTCCCGTTTACACATATCTTTGTATCGTAGTAGAGGCCGGCCCTGAGATCTCTTACCCATCTGTAATTCACCAAAAAAGATATCCTTTGGTATTCTACCATCATCCATCCTCCTAAGATGTCCTATCCATCTAAGTCTACGAAGACTGAGCATGGAATAAACCGTTACACAACCTGATCTTTCCAATACTTCAGTATTTGTGATTTTGTCTTGTCACTTAATACCGAGAATTCTTCGCAGACACCGCATATGAAAGCTGTTTAAACATTTCTCTTGGTGTGAGTAAGTTGTCCAGGCTTCACTGCCATAAAGAAGAGTACTAAGGACACAGGCTTGATAGACAAGGACTTTTATTTTGGCAGTAAGCTTCCTGTTCTCCCAGACTCTTTTTCTTAAACTGTTCATTGTTGTTGCTGCCTTGCCAATCCGGATGTTGATTTCCTGATCCAGGAATAATTTGCTATTTACCACTGATCCTAGATATGTAAAATGGTCTAATATCTCTAGTTCGGCTTCGCCAATAAAGATTGATGGTACCCCATGTGCACCTTGTGACATTATCTGTGTCTTCTGTTTGATAATTCTTATACCAAATTCAGAACACGCATTAGAGAATGCAGATAGTAGGCATTGCAATTCTTCCTCAGAGTGGGTCGTAACTGCAGCACCATATGCAAAACGCAACTCGCTGATCCTTACGCTCCTAATTTTGGTCTTGGCCGTCAATCTCTGAGCATTGCAGAGGCCGCCATCTGAGCGTGAGTGAATGTATATACCACCATTCTGATCACGAAAGGCATATTTCAGTAGAAGTGAAAAGTATATTCCAAAGAGGGTGGGAGCCAGTACACAACCTTGCTTAACTACACTCTTGATTTCAAACTCTTCAGATGTTGCACCATCAAACTTGATTATAATCTTCATGCCTGTGTGGAACGATTCCACAATGGACAGAAGAGTTGGTGGGCAGCCAATCTTCTTTAGTGCCTTGAACAGACCCTCACGACTGACCAAATCAAATGCCTTTTTGAGGTCGATGAAGGCAATAAACAGTGGTTGATTCTGTTCACGGCATGTTTCTTGCATTTGTCGCAATGAGAATATCATATCAATGGTAGACCGGTTATGTCGAAAGCCACACTGTGATTCGGGGTAGACTTGATCTCCTTGGACTTGAAGTTGGGCATGTTATGAGAAGAAATAAACTGGAGAACTTGGTAATAAATAGTAAGATTGAGGGAAAAAGAACAAGGGGGAGACTCAGGGGGAAATTTATCGATGGCTTGGCCGCAAGGCATGGTCACGACAAGAACATATAGTTGATCCATGTCTGTAGTGATCGTGTGAGATGGCGAAATATGACAGCCCACGCTTATCGGCATGGCACATGATGATAATGAATTTAAGTGTAAACAAAGCATACTAACTATGTGAAATTAATCTACATATTACGTATAGATACAGGGCAGTTTTTGTAGGTTAGTGGCAAGGCTCCTGCTTGATGGTCCGGTCAATAGCTGTTAAAGATACCTTTCTTAGAAAGAGACGCCAAACAGCGCAAATTCAAACTGCTTTTTCGCGTTCTGTAATGCTGAGTGCAGGGAGGTGATACCCATTGCATTGTGCTTGTTGGGCTTGAAACGTAATAACCTGTTCATCGTCATCAAGTGCCATGCTGGCTGGCGTAGGCGTTCATAACTACGTAATAACCTGTTCATCATCATCAAGTGTCATGCTGGCTGGCGTAGGCGTTCATAACTCTCCACAGATCTCGGTCTTTGGTTTTCTAGATCAACTCCGCCGTTTATATTCCTCCATGCCACCGTCGCAATCCATCCAGCATCATTTCTATTGTTATGCTTTTGCCTGTCTTCCCCTCGATCTTTCCAGTTCTCACGCCTCTCTTCTCATCACATGACCAAAACAGCTGTTTTCCTCTTTCTTATTGTTGTATATAAAGTTCTAGTTTCATTAACCTCTTTCAGGAATTCATTGTTAGTTACTCTGGCAGTCCAAGGAATTCGCAACATTCGTCTCAGAAACCTCATCTCGGTTGCTTCCATGTTCTTCCTAATTTGTCCATTTACATTCCAAGATTCACAGCCATACAGCAAAACAGGTTCTATATAGCACTTAGCACTCTCTTTCTTTCATTCAATGATAGTGACTTATTGCATAAGATCTCATCTCATCTCATCTCATCTCACCGTGTTCCTCTTGTACTTTGTGGTGTCGAGGTGAAGTATAAACAGCGGGAGAGTGCCCGCTATTGGGCTTAATGTTTGGATATTCCCATGGACTCTGTTATTCCCTCCGTCCATCGTTTACGTGGTCGGCCTCTTCCTCTGCTTCCCTCTGGTCTGTACATCATTGCTTGTTGTGGTATACTGTTAGTTGGTAACCTACTTGCATGGCCAAACCATTTGACTTGCTGCCTTCTAATAAAATCTAACGCAGCTATAACCCTCACTTTAGTCCTAATTTCTTCATTTCTGATCTGATCTCTTCTTGATACATTGAGTATCTTTCTCAGGAATCTCATTTCTGTTGTTGTTATTTTTCTTTTCTCTTTTTTTCTGTGATTATCCAGGTTTGGTATTAGTAACGTAGAGTTGATAGGAATATTGTGTTGTAAAGTGCTTTCTTAGTAGTTATTGATACATGTTTGTTCTTTAGTATTGGTGCCATTTGCCCAATGAGTTGGTTTGCCTTATGTCTATCTCGTCTTCTGATTTGCCATTTGATGATATTATACTTCTTAGGTACTTGAAACTGTAAGATATCCCTCATTTTCTTAAATGCACCCTTTGCTTGCCCTATTCTGCTCTTAATCTCTGTTGTGCATCTTCCATCTAATGTTATAAATGTCCATAGATACTTAAAACTATCCACTTGGTGAAAAATGTTCTCCTCTATCTCAATTTCACATTTTGGGTGTCACCTTTTTCTTTGATATCACCATTGTTACTGTTTTCTTGATATTCAAGGCGAGTCCTTTCTTTGAACTCTCTGTTACTACAATGTCCAACAATTATTGTAGATCTGTTGTATTATCCGCCATCAATACTGTGTCAATACGCATAGCGTATATTATTTATATTATAACCTTAGAATACTATGCCTGGCTTTTCTTTGATCTCTTTCATTATTACTTCGCTATAGAGGGAAAACAGATCCGGTGACAAAACACATCCCTGTCTTACTCCCAGCTTTATGTGTTCATAATTACTTCTTTATTTCTCATTTTAATTGCTGCTATTTGGTTCAAGTAAATATTTTTTTTTTATTATTCTGAGATCTGTTCCATCAATGTTAATATCTTCGAACATTTTAATCATTTCATCATGTTTTACTTTATCAAATGCTTTAGTATAATCTATGAAGCACAAATATATGTCTTTCTTTGTCTCTATTGATCGTTTTAATAGTGTCCGTAATGTATATATTGCATTGTTTATACCTTTTCCTTCCACAAATCCATACTGTTTTTCATCAATTTCCATTTTTATTTCTTTTTTGAACTCATTCTCATTATAATTCTGAGTAGAAGCTTAGTGACATGATTTATGAGGTTAATCGTATGAAAATCTTCGCATTTAATTGCTCTTGGTCTTTTTGGTATAGCTATTAATACAGATGTCAACATATTGCTCGGTAAATATCCACTGCTGTAAATATCATTCAATATTTTGTTTAATACAGCTACTCCACATTGTCCCAGTACTTCTAATTCTTCTATTGTTATTCCATCTGGCCCACCTTTTTTTTCATTTCTTCATATGTTTGACAGCGTCATCGACTTCTTCTTATAGAATAGGTGGACCTTCTAAGTTATAATAACCTGTTAGACAATGATATCTGCGGAAATAAATCTACAGGTGCTGGAAAGGGCAAATTAAATGGAAATTGACAATAGGATCATCAAGATGGCGAACACGTGCGCTATAGAAAATGCCATCATTAATAGACTTTGATATCTGCTGTGGGAGATTGACTATGCATATAATAGATCGGCTGTGGTCAAGTCATTCATAGACTTTGATATCTGCTGTGGGAGATTGACTATGCATATAATAGATCGGCTGTGATCAAGTCATTCATAGACTTTGATATCTGCTGTGGGAGATTGACTATGTATATAATAGATCGGCTGTGATCAAGTCATTCATAGACTTTGATATCTGCTGTGGGAGATTGACTATGTATAAAATAGATCGGCTGTGATCAAGTCATTCATAGACTTTGATATCTGCTGTGGGAGATTGACTATGTATATAATAGATCGGCTGTGATCAAGTCATTCATAGACTTTGATATCTGCTGTGGGAGATTGACTATGTATATAATAGATCGGCTGTGATCAATTCATTCATAGACTTTGATATCTGCTGTGGGAGATTGACTGTGTTTATAATAGATCGGCTGTGATCAAGTCATTCATAGACTTTGATATCTGCTGTGGGAGATTGACTGTGTATATAATAGATCGGCTGTGATCAAGTCATTCATAGACTTTGATATCTGCTGTGGGAGATTGACTATGTATATAATAGATCGGCTGTGGTCAAGTCATTCATAGACTTTGATATCTGCTGTGGGAGAATGACTATGTATATAATAGATCGGCTGTGATCAAGTCATTCACAGACTTTGATATCTGCTGTGGGAGATTGACTATGTATATAATAGATCGGCTGTGATCAAGTCATTCATAGACTTTGATATCTGCTGTGGGAGATTGACTATGTATATAATAGATCGGCTGTGATCAAGTCATTCATAGACTTTGATATCTGCTGTGGGAGATTGACTATGTATATAATAGATCGGCTGTGATCAAGTCATTCATAGACTTTGATATCTGCTGTGGGAGATTGACTGTGTATATAATAGATCGGCTGTGATCAATTCATTCATAGACTTTGATATCTGCTGTGGGAGATTGACTGTGTATATAATAGATCGGCTGTGATCAAGTCATTCATAGACTTTGATATCTGCTGTGGGAGATTGACTGTGTATATAATAGATCGGCTGTGATCAAGTCATTCATAGACTTTGATATCTGCTGTGGGAGATTGACTATGTATATAATAGATCGGTTGTGGTCAAGTCATTCATAGACTTTGATATCTGCTGTGGGAGATTGACTATGTATATAATAGATCGGCTGTGATCAAGTCATTCATAGACTTTGATATCTGCTGTGGGAGATTGACTATGTATATAATAGATCGGCTGTGATCAAGTCATTCATAGACTTTGATATCTGCTGTGGGAGATTGACTATGTATATAATAGATCGGTTGTGGTCAAGTCATTCATAGACTTTGATATCTGCTGTGGGAGATTGACTATGTATATAATAGATCGGCTATGGTCAAGTCATTTCTAGCTAATTTGCCTTTATGTCCAGTCTCCTTCTCCCCATATTCCTCCTCTTCTTTTTCTTCTTCTTCCTCCTCCTCATCTTCTACCCCTCCTCTTCTTCAGGTCGTGTTTTATAAGCACACAGCGGCGATCATGACGCTCCAATCTGGCTGTCTTCTGATATTTTGATGAAGTTGGCATTGCTTACAACATTATTTGTTGCCAACGTTTTAAACATATTCCACACACATGGTTTTGTCTTCCTCTGCCACTCTTGCCTAGTATGTTCCTACATAGGACTGGTTCCATTGTTTCATCCTTTCTGTTGTTAACCCTGTTGCGTGTCCTTTACAGGACGTTTGGATTTTCTAGGCACTTTTACCTTCAGCAGTTTTCCATTGCTTTCTTAACGAGGAGTGAATTGTTTAAGTACAACTTAATAAAGGTGTAGGGATTGAACATCCTACCTCGTCATTAACGCAGCGGAGGTGAAAGAGTCAGCTCTCTTATCCTTTTGGCCACGTATCCATAACTTCCATTTGTCTGTTTCTTATAGACGAGTGATCTTACCACACTAGCACCTCCCAACATATCAATGTTTGTTTTACTGTCTCTTCAAATTCTCAACATTGGTCTTAAAGACTATTTCTCCTTTACTTCCAGACGCTTCACAATTTCGTTACTCATTGTCCAGTTGTCCCATCCATAAAGAAGACAAAATGCTTCTGGTGACGAAGGAGTGACGGGACCACTCCACGCGTGTCCACTCTTTCCGTCAAGAGTAATACAATGTCTGAACGATTAAATCTCCAGGCAATAAGATAATTACATCTTTCACGAATAGCTCGACTAATTTTCCAAGCAAACTCAATTACTAGGTAACTAATAAAGCACTGACAGTTGGGATCCAAGGCAATCATCACCCTGCAAATTACTGCTAACTTCACCAAATTAAGAAGTGCCAGCGGTACTAGAGCCATTTGCTCTCAAGAGGCTCAAAATGAAAAAAGGGAAGCCCAAACAACTAAATCCAAATTTCTAGAGGGAAAAGACACTTAAATCTCATGAAGCCCCGATCAAGCGTCGAGGGAAAGCGTGAGAAGAAAACCCGGAATCTTGGCACAGTTTGTCTCCTGCTCCACACGAGTATGATCGATAGCTGCGAGTAGGTTCTCGTGACGAGGCTGGCGTGCTGCAAGAGACAGGCTTACAAGCTTATATAAGCCATGATCCCGGGGTCTATTTATAGATCCCGTGCCGTGTACGCGATGTGCAGAAGTCAATCTTGCCACGTAGAGGTAGGTTCTGCTTATGTAGTTACTAATATATTTACAAGACAAACCCAGACGCTATTGGAATGCCCTACCGTCTTTGCGTGGTACAGAATAACATGCTGCGATCGAATAATTCAAACTGTCAATAAAGGCAGTGTTTAATCGCAGTAAGCATAGAAAACTGACAGCCGTTGTAAAAGCGTACACGACAGATTATAGTGTACTTTTATATTATATCTTCAACCTTCGTATAACTTTAGATATATTAATTCAAAGAGCTGTTTTATTTATTGTCAACTGTAGTTCGCAGTGAGTACGTGCATGTCTCTCATGTATTGTGTCGTTTCGCTAAACTCAACTCAACGAAGTCGTGTTGTGTTTGTGCGTGATACTTGGAATATGATTATTTTGACTGAGTTGTTTATTTGCGTGCAAGACTCTTGACAATGATTCCCTTTATGAATTTCCTTACAATGTTTCAGTATTTGAACACCCTTACGATGTTCATTGTTTGAATATCCTTAAGATGGTTCACTATTTGAACATTCTTATGAAGTTTCACTATTTAAATATCCTTACGGTGTTTCACTATTTGAACATACTTACGGTGCTCACTACATGTCCATCCTTACGATGGTTCTTTATTTAAATACCCTTACGATGTTTCACTATTAGAACATCCAAACGATGTTTCTTTCTAACGATGGGGGATGCGTGGTCTCGAGGTATGGTGTCCGCCTCGAGTGCTGGAGGTCCCGGGTTTAAGCCCTGGCGAGGACCGGGATTTTTTCACGTGGACTTCTAGTAAAAATTTCCCCTGGTCTCTGGATAGTGAAATCGGACACCCGTGTGTACTGTTGCGCACGTAACAAATCCCTTGGCAGTTCGTAATCGAAAAAAAGAGTAGCCTAACGGCGCTGCCCGGGCAAAATTTCGAGTTAAAAATCTACCCAAAATATTTCAGGATCCTCGCCACGCTACGGAGTTCGTGCACTGAGCTGAGTTTCTCCAGACTCAGGTTTGAGTTAGGGGGAGAACGGAGCACTTATGGGTTGCACCCTTGTGCTGTGATGTTGATCCGTCGACTAAAACTAAAAACTAAACTAAAACTGATGTTTCTTTATTTAAATATCCTTACGATGGTTCGTTATTTAAAATATCATTACTATGTTTCTTTATTTAAATATGCTTACGATGTTTCTTTATTGAAATATGCTTACGAGGTTTCACTATTCGACCATCTTTACGGTGTTTCAGTATATAAGTATGTATTGTTTTCTGTCCTTGCAGCTTATCAAAATAAAATTTCCCAGCTTCTTTTTGTTTTGTACGCATATCCTTTTACAGGACATCGCTGCCAACATCAGCATCTTTCAGCTAATTATTGATTTCTTGGCAAGATTACGCTCAGTAGTTTGCCATTGCTTTCTGAGCGACCGGCTCACATACCCCGTAAGTTACCGACGCGGAGAGAACCGCTACCAATTCTCGCGCACATCACGTTACCTACGAGAGTATACGGGATTACGGAGAAAGTCGTGTAACTCCTTGACCAGGGAGACCGGCTTCCAGCTTCTATCAACACAAATACGTAACAGAAAAGTTTACTTTTGGTCAAATCTCGATCCCCCGCTTGGGAAGATAATTTTAGGGGGGCTGCTTGGTCTCGAGGTATGGTGTCCGCCTCGAGTGCTGGAGGTATCGTGTTCAAGTCCCGGTGAGGACCAGGATTTTTTCACGTGGACTTCTAGTAATAAAATTTCCCCTGGTCTCTGGGTAGTGAGATCTACGCCCGTGTGTTTTGTTGCGAACGTAAAAAATCCCTTGGCAGTTGGAAATCGAAAAAGAGTAGCCTAACGGCGCTGCCCGGGCAAAATTTCGAGTTAAAAATCTACCCAAAGTATTTCAGGATCCTCGCCGGTGATACGGAGGTCGTGCACTGAGCTGAGTTTCTCCAGAATCAGGTTTGAGTTAGGAGTATAACGGAGCACTTATGGGTTACACCCGTGTGCCGTGATGTTGATTCATCGACTAAACTAAACTAAACTAAAATAAACTCTAAAAAATAAAAAAACACACGTTCTTCTTAAAAGTAGATACGTTTTAATTTGGAAATCTAAATTATTAGTCTACTTCTCATTATTGTTCTCATCGTTCAGAAAGCAATGACAAACTGCTGAACGTAAACTTGCCCATGAATAACGAACAGCCCAAAAAAATGCTGGGGTTAACTGCTAAGCCCATAAAGGATATGCAACTGAATTTAACTCATGATTATAACATTGTGACACAAAATGTCACCAGTAGACATTACATTCTTGATGTGAGTCAGAAAATGTCACACGTCTAGTCAGATTCTAGAATCAATGAGTAACAACCAAACAACCAATACAATTTATTCGCGCGTCGTAGGTTTGGTAAGTTTCAACGATCGAGTGACTAATTTTGGAAATACTTGTATGAATATGTGGATGACGACTGATAAGTGGATTACTGCGTAGAACACAATTTACGCGATTCATATTTTCTTTTAACACTGGGTCACATCGATCTGCCTAGCTATCTACAGACTGCCTTCTATCTTCCTGTTTATATATATATATATATATATGTCCGCCTGTCTATGTATCTATTTAACTATTTGTATATCTGTATGTCTGTTGGCCTCTCTGAATGCCTGCTCGCCTGTCTGTCTGTGCATCCATCCATCCATCCATCCATCCATCCATCCATCCATCCATCCATCCATCCATCCATCCACCCATCCAACCATCCATCTCTCATCCATAAATCCATCCATCGATCCATCCATCCATCCATCCATCCATCCATCCATAAATCCATCCATCTATCCATCCACCCATCTATCCGTCTATCCATCCATCCTTTTCTATCTCCTACTATCTCGCTGACTCTGTGTCTCTCTGTTGTTCTGCCAGTCCGTCTATCTATCGTCTGTTGATCGGTCGTGTGTGTGTGTGTGTGTTAGTGTGTGTGTGTGTGTGTGAATATATATAAGTGTAGTATCGATTAGCCTGGGCGATCATACTTCTCTACAAATTGCCATCTCTTAGGGCATTGATCAATTCATGCATAGACTCCTTTCCGTGCCATAACACAATGATGTCTCTCTTTTCACTAATTTCTCCAGTTATCACATGTTCTAGTTTGTCTTCTCATCATGTGGTCGAAAATTGGCGACTGTTTCTTTCTGATTTTGTGATGATCTGTCTTTGCGAACTTGCCTCCCTAAAAATGTTCAGACTATTCATTTACTGTCCATGGAATATTCAGCATCCTTCTATAAGGCCAGATCTCTAAGGCTTTCTGGAATGTTCTCGCTGGTTTAATAATTGTCAAGAATTCGTAGCCGTATGTTAAAGCTGTTTCTATGTAACATAAAATAAGTATCTTTCTAACTTCCAATGACAAGGACCTATATATCTGTACATATATACACACGCACTTACGCGCACACGCACGCACGCACCGCCCCCCCCCCCCCCCCCACAAACACACACAAACGCTGGCACCCATATTCATTCCGCATCATTAAGTATAAATTCTCCGACTGCACTTGTTAAGCCGATTACCGTTTCAAATATTTCATTCTCGCACGAAATTTCTCAATTTTCCTGATATAAGTCGTAAAGCGGTAATATTCGGACACATTTCTCCCACCTTATTTTCTGTCTCATTATTCTAAGAAAAAGTTGCCAATTCTTGCATTGAATTCTAGCATTTCTTATCATGATCTCACCAAATTTTCCAGTTTTTATATAGAACGCTAGTATTTCTTCTCGTGGCTTCACCACATTTTCATTTTTTATATAGAACTCTAATATTTCTCCTTACATGATCTCACCACAACAAGTTTCTCCTATCTAGCACATATAATAACAGATGATGGCAGAAGTGAAATAGAAACCAAAAAGAGAATAGGAATGGCCAAAAATGCTTTCAACAGCTTGAAATCAGTATTAACATCTAAAGAGATTAACAACGTATTAAAAATGAGAATTGTCAAATGGTATGTATATTCAAGGCTACTGTATGGCGCGGAAGCCTGGACATTGAACAAGCAACTAGAAAGTCGAATAGAGGCCATGGAGATGTGGATATACAGACGAATATGTCGTATTTCATTGCAACAAAAACAATCAAATGCAAAGGTTCTAGAAAAAACTGGGAATAAAGAGAGAGTTGATAAAATAAATAAAGAGGAGGCAATTGAAATATTTCGGCCACGTTAAAAGACACGATACTCTTATAAAAACATACTGGAGCGCAAGCTAGCAAGAGGTAAACAACGATACAAGTGGGAAGATAACACCAAGAGGTGGACGAACATCCGCATGACAGAATGTACAGTCAGGACGAAATACCAACAGTGCGGGAGATCCATTGCAGCCAACCTTCATTGTGGAGACGGCACCTTTTTGATTGATATCACCACATGCGTCAGTTGTTACATAGAACACAAGTACTTCTCATGATCTCACCAAACTAACCATTTTTTATATAGAACTCTAGCATGTCTCCTCCAATGTTCTGTGCAGAAATGTAACATTCTGAGTAGTGTAATGATAAATTGTTTGTGTGGGTTAGCTTGTTGAAGCTATGTTAATGGCTAATGTTTCCTTATTGAGGCTAGATCATGGTTAATGCTGGCTTGTAGAAGCTATGGTCATGGCTAATCTTAGCTTTTTGAAGATTTGTTAATGGTTAATGTTTGCTTGTTGTAGCTAAGTTGATTGCTAATGTTAGCTTGTTGCAGCTATGTTCATAGCCAATGTTAGCATGTTGCAGCTATGTGCATTGCCAATGTTAACATGTTGCAGTTATGTTCATAGCTAATGTTAGCTTGTTGCAGCTAAGGCGATGGCTAATGTTAGCTTGTTGCAGCTATGTTCATTGCCAATGTTAGCATGTTGCAGCTATGGCCATAGCTAATGTTAGCATGTTGCAGCCATGGCGATGGCTAATGTTAGCTTGTTGCAGCTATGGCCATAGCTAATGTTAGCATGTTGCAGCTATGGCGATGGCTAATTTTAGTGTGTTGCAGCTATGTTAATGGCCAATGTTAGCATGTTGCAGCTATGGCGATGGCTAATGTTAGCTTGTTGCAGCTATGTCCATGGCTAATGTTAGATTGTTGCAGTTATGTCCATGGCTAATGTTAGATTGTTACAGCTATGTCCATCGCTAATGTTAGATTGTTACAGCTATACCAATAGTTAATGTTAGATTGTTACAGCTATGTCCATGGCTAATGTTAGATTGTTACAGCTATGTCCATCGCTAATGTTAGATTGTTACAGCTATACCAATGGTTAATGTTAGATTGTTACAGCTATGTCCATGGATAATGTTAGATTGTTACAGCTATGTCCATCGCTAATGTTAGATTGTTACAGCTATACCAATGGTTAATGTTAGATTGTTACAGCTATGTCCATGGATAATGTTAGACTGTCGCAGCAATGATCATCGCTAATAATTACTTGTTACAGCTATGTTCATGTTTAATGTTAGATTGTTACAGCTATGTCCATGGCTAATGTTAGATTGTTACAGCTATGTCCATCGCTAATGTTTGATTGTTACAGCTATACCAATGGCTAATGTTAGATTGTTACAGTTATGTCCATGGCTAATGTTAGCTTGTTGCAGCTATGTTGATTGTTAATATTAGCTTGTTGCAGATATGGTCCTGACTAATATTAGCTTTTTGCAATTATGGTCATGGCTAATGTTAGCTTTTTGCAGTTATGTTAAGCTATGTGACGGCTGATGATGGCATGTTAATTGCTAGCTTGGATTAAGCGGCCGGGGTAGTCCCGCAATAGCAATGTACTATCTCGGACACTGAGGGTAGACCCCCCAATAGCAATATACTCTCTCGGACACTGAAGCGCATTGCCCACATCAAACGTCGCAATAGCTCAGACAAGAACACCTAACGCATGACTTTCCAGTACCTGATACCCATTTAGGCTGGATTAATCGGGGAAAGGGGGGGGGGAATTAACTGTAACACATCTATCTCAACAGGGATTTGAACACACAGCCGCATATTCGCCAAGCAAGCATGCCAGTGCCTGCGCTACCTGGACACCTATAGTGCTTGTGGTGTTGAGTAAAACTGCAACAATTTCTAGACAGCTACAACCGATTCTCTTATCTGTGTATAATGTGTGAGCTACTGCCATACCATCACGTGTGGGAGATGAACTAGCTGCATCGCACTCACGCATCGATTCATTAAACAGATAGCCGACTGTTTTCCCAGATAGTGGGAGAGATCTATCTGAAGGCCATGTAAATAGCGATTATATAGCTCTAAACTAAGGCCTCGTATATCTGTATGGGATTTTACTGTCGATATTACATCTGTTACATTGCTGGTTTTTCTCTTTGACCAACTGATCCTCATCATTTTGGAAAATCTGTAGGCTTGACAATGACATGTTGTGTTAGGATATATATATATATATATATATATATATATATATATATATATATATATATATATATATATATATATAGCACTTTGAATGTATAATGACAGTGACTGCAGCAAGTCAGACATATCCAATAGTGGTTGCAGTAACAGGTAGGTTTGTTTTTATGTGTGTGTTCGCTCGCTTTGAGCTCAAGGGTAGTCGACGTAAGTACTACTGCTTCTAGTTTACTGGGCTGATTTTTGCGTGTGGATGAACTTTCCCAAATGCCACTGTTCGTCGCCATCAAGCCAACCGACTCCGACTTCTGAGATACTTGTAATCTACGTCCTAAAGTCAAGGAGGAAAAGTAAACATTTAAGTCAAACTCAGTCAGTCAGTGAGTCACGGTTCTAACTTCATGGCAAAGGGTTGCCGCATTATGCTCCGTTCCTGTGCCAGTGAATATCACACAAATTGCTCCTCACTGCTCGACTAGACAAATTAGTTAAACTCACCGGTGTAGAGGCTGAAACCCGTACCTCGACATCAGTACACCGGACGTTTAAGAGAGCGCGCCATTGGGCCATGCTGGCCTGCACAGATAGTCTGTCTGTTGTCTACTGTACCAGGTGGATGATGTTCTTCAAATGTTATAACTGTCCTAAGACAGTTGTGCCGATTTATCTGTTTACGGCTGTTCCTATCATATTAAAAATGACAATGTGGTATTTATGTCTACTTAGAAATAACACAATTTTTCTGTGTTTACTATACCTTTCTAACAGTATTCGCCTAATGTATGCAATAACAACATCCACTAAATGATGAAAATGTGTTCATTGTCTGCAAACGATACAGTCTTATCTGTATACATTACATTGTTGATCTTAAGTCCTCCTGTAGCAATTACTCTCAAGTCTTTTAATTGCTTCATAAGATGTTAACGATACAAGCAAAACGTCTGACATAACAATTTCCTGTCGCACACGTCTCAACAATGACTGATATTGACATACTTCATTATCAATTTTATGGCAACATAATGTTTCCAGTACAAGTTCTTTACTGGATTAAGAATTTTACCGACAATTTGCAGATGTAGAAGAAGAATTGTTATCAAGTCGGCGTGTCTTACTATATCGAAAGCTTTTGTGTAGTCAATGTCTTACTAAATCGAAAGCTTTTGTGTAATCTACGAAACAACGATCTTAGTCTTGTTAGTTATCAGTTATCAGTTGGGGTATCTTCATTGCACTCCGGACATGTCCATAGGTGCTCAGATCCTCCCCCAGCATATGCATCAGCGTCCGGTGGCTAATAGTGCCAGTTCTGTGTTGGTTGACGAGGCGCTTTGATTTCCCGATGTACCTCTCGCGTCTGGCTGTGCCGATTCTTACTCCCAGGTCTTTCATCCTGGACAGCAATGTGGAATCACTGACGTCAACATCCTCTGTTCTCGCCATATCTTTAAGGACGTTAATAACATCGGCACGATCCATGGGCTGGCCATCTACATGCGGTGCAGAGCCAGCCAGTTTGTCAGCTCGTTCATTTCCCTCGACTCGCGCATGTCCCGGGACGAAGATGAAGGTGACATTACGGACAACAGACTTCCGCAGCGATTCAGTCCACTGTCTACGTACAGATCCAGCTTCGACCTTCTGAATCATGCTCATTGAATCACTTAGTACACACACGTTGGTATAATGCTGTGATTCCAGCCATATGAAAGCCTGTGTAACTGCCATCACCTCCATCGTCATGCTGCTCGTGGTCATAGAGTGGGCACCACTGGATTCTTGAACGGTTCGGCCCGCTGAACGGGCTGTAAATGCCCACGCACTTCTCTGCTGCTTTACAACAGATCCATCTGTATAGATGAGCACTTCGGGGCTATCTGAGTGTTCATAGATGAGCGCGTTAACCTCTGCATTGACAGCGGCAGGGTTCTGCTCTCTGCACCGTCTGTCGAGTGTGATAATGCAGGAGAAAGTGCACTTAAAAGCTGGAGGCATCGGCACCCATTCCTTGCCGGAGTTGATACTGGTAAGACTGCAGACCTATCTGACGACATCTTCCGCCCGACCCATCCATGATTTGTCCCTCTTTAGCCTGTCACCCTTTTCTCTGAATATAGCGTCATGCAGAGGGTGCTGCTCATCTGCACTTATTTTTAAGTATGCACGAGCTCTCCAGATCTTGATCCTGTGTTCCATTGTCGGGAAGTCAAGGAGGTATCTCATTGCTATACAGCTGGTGTCTCTTGTGCAGCCCAAAATGATGCGCATGGCTTCGTTTTGTACCTTTTCGAGTCTTCCAATCTGTGTAGGGCTGACAGTGAGGATGGCCAGGGCATACTCGATGCGTGAAAGTACAAGTCCTTGGAACAGAAGTATTAGCAGTCTTTGCTCGATATTGGCAGTCGCCATGATTAGTTTTACTGCTATTGAAGGTTCTAATAATTTCTCAGGAAATTCACACTTGTCTTGTATAAAACTTCATTGCCTTTCTCCTATTTCTTATTTTGCCTAATCCTTGGCATCATAATTCGTAGACAAATATTGTGATGTGGCTCATTGAGCTAAGTATCAAATACTGATCACATTCTAAGGCTCCTGATTTCTTCGGGGTTACAATAAACATATGCATGTCTCTAGCATCACATATTGTGTTCATCAGCCTCATGACTTGATATATTCTATATACATATACTGCATTGAACATTTCACTTGTAATCTTGTCCGGATTCGATGTCTTGCCAGATTTCATGTGCCTGACACCATTCGGGATGAGTTAGTGTAGTTGATAAGGAGCTAAACTGATAACATCATAAGAGAACGAACGAACGAACGAACGAAAATCTTTATTTTCAAAGGGTTAAGAATTGGGCACGCAGGCCCGTCTGACATTCTGCCCTCCTTCTCTATTTCCTCTCATACATTCTTTCATTCAACATCTCTTATGAAACAATTCTTTAACAACAAAAGAACAATAAGCATTAAAACGCATGAAAAATAATCAGTAATACATAACTCGTTGAGGCAATGTTTAACATGGGCATAGGTAGGATAAGCGTTCGACGCAAGCGGTCGTCCTCCGCTAACAGAAGAAGAGAATGACCACCTATTCCTCCGTGCACTCAGACCTACAAACTGTGATGGCACTATCACGTGACAGACCCATAGCCGGTTCCTGGTTCGAGAAATACTGAGACCATTCTGAACTTCCATCTACAAAGCTGGGGCTGTTTCATAGCTACTGTAAATATCAAACTATTCCTCGCGTGAATCATTATGAAGGTGTCTCCATAGTGAGACCATTCTGAACTTCCACCTTCAAAACTGCGGGCGATTCATTGCTACTGTAAATATCAAACTGTTTCTCGCGTGAATCATTATGAAGGTTTCTCCATAGTGAGACCATTCTGAACTTCCGCCTACAAAACTGCGGGCGTTTCATTGCTACTGTAAATATCAAACTGTTCCTCGCTTGGATCGCTCTGAAGGTTTCTCCACAGTGAGACCATGTATCTACAATCTTATCATTCGCGGTTGTAATTTTACCTTTTTTGGTCTTCAGGCAGCCTATTGATGCCGGAGATCTTTAGTTAGTGAGGTCATTTATTTTGTTGTACGCGACTTTCGTACGCAGACGAACTTCTGGCCGAATGGTTAAAACGCTGGTTTCCCAATCGGGAGACCCGAGTTCCAAACCTCGATAAGGTGATAGGTGTTTATTGTTCTCTGACTGGCGAAGAAACCCCTAACCCGCACAGCTCCCGACGACTGCACTAGTCAGGTTGCCTTTAAGTCCTCAGTCTCAGCCCCGGTCCTACAACACAAAGCACTAAAGACAATAATGAAAGTTCCTGATATCGTGTGTTTCCGATAATTGTATTACGATCTTTGCCAACTCCACATGTTTGTCATTGCTAGCAAAGAGCAGGAACAAACATAACGTTAATCGTTTGTCGGTTTCCAATTTGATGTGATTTGATGTGATTGTTTTTACATTGATAAGAATGTCTGCAAAACTGTGATCGTAATGTTCTCACAATAATACACAGTGGGAAGGCAAGACCCATGTCAGAGCTACTTTTAGCAACGTCTTGCAATGTGTATTATACCTACCATCAACGGTTCTAGTCATTCCAGAGCGCCGGCTACCCGCTACATCATTATTCTGCAGCAGGTTCTATGCAGAAATTCGCTCCCATCACGTCCCGCCTCAACGATGTTCCAGCGCAATGCCAGAACCTCTGCCGCATGCATGTTCAAACCCAAGATGCCCTCAACATCCCGTGCTCATCTTTGTCATGGTGGACACCTGCTTCTTCTTCCTCTTCTTCCTACAGAAACCATGCCTTCCACCACTGTTCTTCCCCAACGACTGTAGCCATTAACATGGCCAGTGTATTTCAGATTACGAGACACAATGCTTATGTTGAGATCTTTCAGAATGACAGAATGTGTCTTCTGGAACCACACTTCAACCCATTCTCAACCGCAAATGTTTTGTTTCATCTGTTATTATATCTTTACCCAGCAGCCGTTCAAAGATACTCTTTTAAAATATCTCCATATTACAACATGAGAGTTACTGTTATATTACTGACGATCTTGAACCGAACGAATGAACAAACGAACGAATGCGAGAACGAACGAGCAAACTTTATATTCAAAAGATTAAGAATTGGGCACGCAGGTCCGTCTGACATTCTTCTGTTCTACCACTCTCTTTCATACATTATTTCATCCATACATAGCTTATGAGGTTTACCGAGGACAACAACAACAATAAAATCAAAATATGCATTAAAAAGGCATAGGAAATGTGCAAAAATTAATACTACATGACTCACTAATTTTAATTATTGATGTGACAATGGTTATTAGCTAGTCGGGACATACTATACTACCAATACGGGAATTATTATTATTATTATTATTATTATTATTATTATTATTATTTTATTATTATTATTATTATAAAGGGGGAAGGTATTCTAAACTGAGATAGTGTTCGAATAGTCTGCGATTATATGTATAGGGATTGGTGATGTATTTGATTTCTTGTGGAAGATTGTTCCACATCAGAGCTGCGGAGTACACTATACTCGTTTTGTGTAAGTCAATCTCAGGCTTCGCGACATTTAATATATTTAGTCGAATAGACCTGTTAACTCGTTGCATTGCATTCCAGGACGATTTAGATATTGAATCCATGTAAGTCTTTGTAACAGAGAAATGACACTGCTGGGTAACCTTGTGGCAGATTTGTTCATTTTGAACTTTACCAAATACGGATTGATGATCGCCTACTATGGTCGTCCTAGTGCAGTGGTTCTCAAACGGTTGGGAATTCTCCCCCCCCCCCCTCACCCGCGGGGGAAATTTTTAGGGTTTCCCGGGGGAGGGGGGGGGGGGAAATTAAGATTATTTAAAGATCGCGTTAATACAAGAACCGATTACTTGATATTGTTTTTCCCCTCCATACTTTACGGTTCTGTACTTCTCGTCCTTCTGAAATGCGTTTTATAACGTAAGTAGACCTGCAAATCACGTTTTATGTAGATGTCTAGACTTGTTCTAGTATGTGTTATTAAAGTTACTTTCCATTTTTATGTATACTATGTAGGGGGGGGGGTATAGGGAGGAAATACGAAAAGGGGTGGGGGTGACATTCTGAACATATGATGAAGGGGTGCATGGGTCAAACAATTTTAAGAACCACTGTCCCAGTGCTTTAATTTGTTGTGTGAATTCTGCAGTATTTACCTGACGAGTTGCAGCGAAATATGCCAGGCATTGGCAGGCATACAATTTTACAATTTATTGTTTGTACTTTTGTTATAGATAAAATAATTTCTTGTTTATTAGAATATTTATCAATTTGTTAATTTTGTTATATTCTTAACATCGGATTTACTCGTGCCATCGTAAGCGGTTATAAATGGGGATATGAGAAATATGTGATTTTGTTGTTCCAAAACTAGACGCCTCCAATCGTCTTAAAAAGGATCAAAGTAGTTTTAGATATGAAAATGTAGACCTGCGGCAGGTGCTCCCGTTTGGTATGAAATGTAAGGCCTTCACATATTCTAGGTCACGGCATATAAAGGTGGGATGTCCAGTTTCTTTCCTGACTGCTTTTCTTGACCAGACAGTTTCCAAAACATGTGTTACAAATTATCCAGTATCCATTACATGAAACCTAGAGCGGTACTGGTAGAGAAAACAACTGAAGGAAACCTCGACATTTCCTGGTGTACTATATGAATGCTGGGAGTATTTTAGTTATGCAGAGAGTAGATAGGCCCGTGTGTTTTCTTGACCCATAAAGGGAGCTAAAAGCTGGTTACCTATTAGCTTACAGAATTTTAGCCTCCATACAACATGAATGCTGGTCTCCCTTGCGAAGGAGTTAAGGACGTTGTTCGTAACCCCGTACACTCACGTATACAACATAGCTGCGTGAGATTCGGCAGCGGATTGCGTCGCGATGGATATTTACGGAGGTATATAAGCCAGTCGTTCAGAAAGCAATGGCAAACTACTGAACGTAAACATTGCCGAGACATCAACAGCAGCTGAAAAAGGCTGGTGCTGACTGCAATGTCATGTAAAGGATATGCGAAAGAAAAAACACAACATGAATAAGTCTACAGCGGGCTTAACGTGTGATAGTTAAAATCCTATACTCTGTTGGAAGACAAAAGGGGAAAGAAGAAAAAAGAAGGAGGGGGAAGAGGAGGAGGAGTAGAATAAGAAGGAGTAGAATAAAAAGGAGAAGAAGGAGGAGGAGGAGAATGAAAAGCAGAATAATGGGAAGGGGGAGAAGGAGGAGGAGGAGAAGAAAGGGGAGAAGATCAAGAAGGAGAAGGGGAAGGAGAAGAAGAAGAAGAAGAAGAAGAAGAAGAAGAAGAAGAAGAAGAAGAAGAAGAAGAATGGAGAGGAGGAGGAGGAAAAAACTAAGTAATAGCGACTTGTTCTCTACAGACGCCCATTAACAGCAAAGGGCAATAACTTCAGCAGCGCCATTTCCGAACACAAATATGTGCTGTGTGTGCAGCTAACGCGGTCAGCTACCTGACTGAAGACATACAGCTTCCCAATCAATGCCACGTTGAATACCAATGTTTACATTAATCGAATTCTGTAAATTCAGGCGCCCTGAGCTTCTGTTAATTTAATGTGTTTTTAAGCCACAAGCAAACACAAAACATGAGCTGTAAAGAAGGGGAAGACAGGGGTAGATGGAGGAAACTAGGGATTACTGTAAGGACAATACATTTTGTGAATCTCCACTTATAACATTTAATAATATAGGCAGACTGGGGAAAAATAACTAAAAAAAAACTAGGGGTTACTGTAAGGACAATACATTTTGTGATTATCAACTTACAGCATGGAATAATGTGGGCAATCGGGAAAAAACTAGGGGTTACCGTAAGGACAATACAATTTGTGAAACTCAACGTATAACATGTAATAATGTAAGCTGACCGGAGGAACCTAACTAGGGATTACTGTAAGTCTGTTCATTTCTAACTCTCAACGTATAACATTTAATAATGCAGCCAGACCGATGGATTGTGGGATTATTGTAAGGGGGTTCGCTTTATGCCTCTTAAGTTGTAACACATAATAATGTGTATAGGCCAGAGGAAGAACATGGATTAATGTTAAGATAGTTGACTTCGTGATTCTCATCTTATGACATGAAATCCTGTTGGAAGACTGAGGGAAGACACGGATTACTGTAAGCTAGTTCACTTTGTGATTATCAACCTATGACATATAATCATGTTGGAAGACCGAGGGAAGACACGGATTACTGTAATAAAATTCATTTTGTTATTCTCAACCTTTGACAGGTAATAATTTAGGCAGACCAGGGGAACAACGGTGATTAATAATGTAGGGCAGATTACTTTGTAACTCTCAGTCTATAAGAAGTAATACTGTAGACAGACCAGGAAATGAACAGGGATTACTGCAAGGCTTTGTTATTCTCAACCAATCACGTGTAATGATGTAGGAATATCGAGGGAAAACTAGAATGACTGTGAGACAGTTCACTTTGTGATTCTCAATCAATCACATGTAATGATGTAGGAAGATAAAGGGAAGACTAGGATCACTCTAAAACAGTTCACTTTGTGATTCTCAATCAATCACATGTAATGATGTAGGAAGATAAAGGGAAGACTAGGATCACTGTAAAATAAAGGGAAGACTAGGATCACTGTAAAACAGTTCACTTTGTGATTCTCAATCAATCACATGTAATGATGTAGGAAGATAAAGGGAAGACTAGGATCACTGTAAAACAGTTCACTTTGTGATTCTCAATCAATCACATGTAATGATGTAGGAAGATAAAGGGAAGACTAGGATCACTGTAAGACAGTTCACTTTGTGATTCTCAATCAATCACATGTAATTATGTAGGAAGATAAAGGGAAGACTTGGATCACTGTAAAACAGTTCACTTTGTGATTCTCAATCAATCACATGTAATGATGTAGAAAGAACTAGGGAAGATTAGGATCACTGTAAGACAGTTCACTTTGTGATTCTCAATCAATCACATGTAATGATGTAGGAAGATAAAGGGAAGACTAGGATCACTGTAAAACAGTTCACTTTGTGATTCTCAATCAATCACATGTAACGATGTAGGAAGAACTAGGGAAGACTAGGATCACTGTAAAACAGTTCACTTTGTGATTCTCAATCAATCACATGTAATGATGTAGGAAGAACTAGGGAAGACTAGGATCACTGTAAAACAGTTCACTTTGTGATTCTCAATCAATCACATGCAATGATGTAGGAAGATCTAGGGAAGACTAGGATCACTGTAAGACAGTTAACCTTGTGATTATCAATCAATCACATGATGATGTAATGATGTAGGAATACCGGGGGAAGACTAGGATTACAGTGAGACACTTCACTTTGTTTATTCTAAACCAATCACATGTAATGATGTAGGAATACCGGGGGAAAACTAGGATTACTGTAAGACAGTTCACATTGTGATTCTCAACCAATCACATGTAATAATGTATGAAGACCGGGGGAAGATTAGGATTAGTGTAAGACAGGTCACTTTGTAATTCTCAACCAATACCGTGTAATAATGTAGGAAGATCGAGAGAAGACTAGATTTACTATAAGACAGGTCACTTTGTAATTCTCAACCAATCACGTGTAATAATGTAGGAAGACCGAGGGAAGGCTAGTATTACTATAAGACGGATCACTTTGTGATTCTCAACCAATCACATGTAATAATGTAAAAAGAGCCAACCAGTCACTTGTAGTAATGTAGGAATATCGAGGGAAGAATAAGAGAAAGACAAAACATGGTCTCTTACTTGACGAAGAGACCTCCCAGTTGCACCGCAAAAGGGAAGAAGATGGGCAACGCAAATCTGTGTGGAAACTGCATCTGTGGATCCGAGTAAAGTAGTTGAGCAACGCAGGAAACTCATTTGCCCTACAGTGGCAGTGGTAACATACCCCAAATGGGTGTGGAAGACAAGATTAAACCAGAACATTTCCTTCTCAAGTGTGTATAAATAAAAGCAGATCACAAACCAGATGACGACGTTGAAGCTGTTTTGAAAAAACCTCGTCGGGTAGGAAATGTTACGAGCTATGGGTAATACGCGCAAGTCATTAAACTACAGATGGCTAAATCACAACCAAGAACGCTAGCGAAGTTAATAGCGAGCTGTGCTGACGATGTCATGAGGACAGCTGGAAGCAATGTCTACGTCTGGGCTCGTCGCTTACCAAAGTAAGAGAAAAATTGGCCACCTATGCTTCCTTGCTCTCAAAATGTGGCAGCGCTATCAGATCACAGACCGTAGCAGGAAACTGATTTGGAGCAATTTATTATTATTACTTGGAATGTCAGAGCATTTGCAGAAATAAAAAAAAGGTTAGATAATATCTTTCAAGAAATGCAAGAAGATAAAAATGCATATCCAAGGAATGAGAGAGATGAGGTGGAAGGAACCTGGTAAAATGATTACGAAAAATGAACACATAATAATGTAGTCAGAAAGTGGTAGACAAGAAAGTCGAGTTGGTATCATGTTTTGACAAGAAAACGGACAAATTAATTAGTACGAACCTAAGGCCTTGTCCACGTCAGATTGGAAGAACTAGACTCGAAATTCTCGAAATTCCAATCTGACATGGACAAGGCCTAAGGTTCGTACCGGAATACGATCAGCGTTGCCAGTAGTGGGTTGTGCTCAATCTTTGAACTTCAAATCCCGAAACTACCAAATAAATCAAATTAATTAGTGGTTATTGGACTATTTACGATAGGATTACCATAGTCAAAATAAAAGGCAAACAAACACACATAAATACTATACAAGTTATACGTACCAACAACATGCAGCAGTGAAGAAGAAATACAACAATGCTATTATTAAATAGAAATGGCAAGCTATCAAACCAGAAAACAAGAGTAAAATCATATTTGGAGATTTAGATCCAAAAGTATGAAGCGAAAAGAATGGAAGATGTCGTTGGCGACAGTAGTTAGGAAAAAGAAACGAAAGACAAAGAATCTGATACCTTGGGTAAACATGATTTGTTGATTGGAAACACCTGGTTTTAACAATATAAGAGATGACTGTACACATGGTAAAGCTATAATAAGGAAACATTCAGTCAATTTAATTACGTACGTGCTAATTACAAAACTATTTCAAAATGAATTGATAAATGTGAAGATAATGCCTGATGCTAACTGTTTCCATATGTGAAGAAGTAAGAGTAAGATTGGAAAGAATAACAACATTAGAGTTAACACATATTTTCTACGCGCGAAACGGGAAGGTCGAAGTGCGACAATGGCAGAGTTTGTTCGATATGGATGAAAAGCATATCATCTACTGTGGGGACTTCAATGCCAGAGGCAGTCGATGGGGGAATTGCATCACCGATAGACAGGGAGAAGATCTGGAGGACGCCTTGACATCTGCTGCCCTAGTCTGTCTGAATATGGAAAGGTCACTAGAATAGCCGCTCGACCAGGTGACTCTGACAGCGTCATTGACTTGGCTCTGGTGTCGCCCACCATCGCACCAAGGTGCCGGGATACCACGACAGTGACCACTACCCTTGTATCGTCCTGATCGAGAAAGACAGGGCCAGGAGTCAAGGAAACAAGTCAAATGCCATCCCGTACGACAACAATGGTCAAGACGCCATAAGCAAGATCAGAAGTAGAAAACTAACTTCCTCCCGCAGGAGACAAGAAAGATGGTTGCAGCCACCATGGTGGAATGGAGAGGTCGAGAAGGCATGGCTGGGAAAGAGGCAGGCTGTCAAAGACTGACAAAAAACCAGAAAGGCTAATATGCCGCAGGTTGAGTTGGCGAACCTGAAGACTGAGGTCTATAGGACGATGACTTTATTCAAATCCTGCGCCAAACAAGCCAAGGCTGAGAAATTGGACGGGTTCTGCAGGAAGGTGTGCTCCGAGCGATCTCTTACGACATTCTGGCGCCTCCATAAGAGCATGAACGGCGTTGCACAACGTAGGGGTATTCCAGACTTTCAAGGCACAGACCTCACATGGAAAAAGTCGGATGCGGATAAAGTAAGGCCCTTCTTGCACGCTTGCAGACTGACCAGAAAGACGAGCCCACCAGACAGACGACCACAACGACACTCTCTCAGTTGTGCGAGGGGGTCGGGACAGACGAAGAATGCATAATCACAGCTGAGACGATACGTGCGATGCTCAAGAAATCACCTAACACCGCCCCAGGCCCAGGCGGCATCCGATATGGTGACCTACTGGTGATGTCAGATGATTACATGGAAGAACTGGCCAGAGAATTCAACACCAGTATCCAGAGGGATCAGATCAAAGAGGAATGGCTACACAGCTACTTGCTGCCGCTGCCAAAACCGAACCAAGACCATTCCAAGATAAGTAACTACAGAATCATTATGATGCTGGCAAACTACTGGAGAAAATTGTAGCGCACATATTTGCTTGTGACTTGGAACAACTCGGCTGCTTCCCGCCCACACTTGGAGGATACAGACGTAACAAAGAGTCATGGCTGAATGCGGCGGTCTTTGCTCAAGATGTTTACGAAGGATTTCAAGTTAGAGAAGAGACATGTACGGCCGCCATAGACTTAGAAGACGCATACAATAGAGTATCCTTCGAGCACTTGATGCAAACCCTCCTCAGACTAAAAGTGCACCCTCACCTTGTACGATGGATAGCTGCAGTTCTGCTCCAAAGGAAGGTGGTGCTAAGATGCGGGAGTCTTCTGGGCCGATAACGAAACGTCCAGGATTGCCGCAGGGTTCATCACTGCCATCTGTACTATTCAACGCGTATACGGTGCCGATCACTGAACAACAGTTGGACGGGAGGGGTAGGACTCTATCATTTGCTGACGACGTTCTCGTGTATCGACAGGGTCGAGATAGACAGGCGGTTGCCAATGATATGCAGGGCGAACTAGATCGAATTTCCTCATGGTGTGCCGATGCCGTCGCCCTTGTCAACCCTGCAAAGGCATCGGTTACATGGTTCTCCCTAAACAACCATATTGTGAACACAGACCTGCCGGCAGTAAGAATTGATGGGGGAATTTTGAGTAGAACCCAGGCAATGACATATCTTGGAGTGAGGCTTGATCGTAGCCTGTCCTTCAGAGATCATGTCGATTATGTCATAACGAAAGCTCGAAAAGGTTTGTCAGCAATGAGAGTCATGGCGACTGCCAATATAGAGCAACGACTGCTAATATTTCTGTTCCAAGGACTGGTGCTTTCACGCATCGAGTATGCCCTGGCCATCCTCACTGTCAGCCCTACACAGATTGGAAGACTTGAAAAGGTACAAAACGAAGCCATGCGCATCATTTTGGACTGCACGAGAGACACCAGCTGTGTAGCAGTGAGATACCTCCTTGACTTCCCAACAATGGAACACAGGATCAAGATCTGGAGAGCTCGCGCATACTTAACAATAATTGCAGATGAGCAGCAACCTCTGAATGACGCTATATTCAGAGAAAAGGGTGACAGGCTAAAGAGGGGCAAATAATGGATAGGTCGGGCGGAAGATGTCGTCAGACAGGTCTGCAGTGCAGTCTTACCAGTATCAACCCCGGCAAGGAATGGATGCCGGTGCCTCCAGCTTTTAAGTGCACTTTTACCTGCATTATCACACTCGACAGACGGTGCAGAGAGCAGAACCCTGTCGCTGTCAATGCAGAGGTCAACGCGCTCATCTATGAACACTCAGAGGCCATGAAGTGCTCATCTATACAGATGGATCTGTTGAAAGCAGCAGAGAAGTGCATTGGCAATTACAGCCCGTTCAGCGGCCGAACCGTTCAAGAATCCAGTGGTGCCCACTCTATGACCACGAGCAGCATGACGATGGAGGTGATGGCAGTTACACAGGCTTTCATATGGCTGGAATCAAAGCATTATACACGTGTGTGTACTAAGTGATTCAATGAGCATGATTCAGAAGGTCGAAGCTGGATCTGTACGCAGACAGTGGATTGAGTCGCTGCGGAAGTCTGTTGTCCGTAAAGTCACCTTCATCTTCGTCCCGGGACATGCGGGAGTCGAGAGAAATGAACGAGCTGATAAACTGGCTGGCTCTGCACCCCCTGTAGATGGCCAGCCCATGGATCGTGCCGATGTTATTAACGTCCTTAAAGATATGGGGAGAACAGAGGACTTTGACGTCAGTTAATCCACATCGCTGTCTAGGATGAAAGACTTGGGAGTAAGTATCGGCACGGCCTGACGCGAGAGGTACATCGGGAAATCGATGTGCCTCGTCAACCAACACAGAACTGGCACTATTAGCCACCGGACGCTGATGCATATACTGGGGGAGGGAGGGGGGTAGGATCTGAGCACTTATGGACCTGTCCGGAGTGCAATAAAGATACCCCAACTGATAACTGAACTGAACTAACTAACTGATAACATATTTTCTACGATCAGAACAAGAAAGTCAAGAAAAGTGCAGATGATTGTTAGAAGCAAATACAATGCAATACCTAAAATATAATGCATAAGGGAACAATGGAACATGTTGAATAGCTTTATTCATTAATGAAACAAATATAATATATATCACCGAGAAAAAAGAAAAGAGGAAGCAATTATATATATATATATATATATATATATATATATATATATATATATATATATATATATATATATATATATGCACACACGCAAACGTGTGTGTATGTACACACCCGCGCGGGTATGTAGACCAAGTCACGAGATTGAAGTAAAATAAAACGGTTCTTTAATGTTTTGTTCATACAAGCACTCCTGTAGCTAATAGGAAAATATGCAAATTAGGACCACGAAACATGCACGTGATCTTGACCCTGTCACAGGAAAGCAGATCCCGACTTCAGAACCTGGTCATAAACTATATTAAGTATTAGAACGTGCCACAGAACAAGTGTTTGCCAGCGCCACAGCGGGTGTCTTTAAACACAGTTTAGCGGAAATCAATAGGCTGACTCGGGAAGTGGCTGGAGAATAAATATCACATGAATGGCACGGTGCGATGATGCTGTAGTGGTTAGTCTCTAGTGGTATAAACTCCACCGAGCAAGCACGACTGGAGGATTCTGCTCATAAGAAGAGTTCCCACTGGTCGTATGATTCGGCGCCAATAACTCCATTACACTGTCAGTAGGCTGATTATGCCTCGCGGACGTTTTTCTCCTGTCGTGCGTATCCACCTCCAAGACGTACGTTATAGTGCTTATCCCATAAAGATATCGTTATGTGTGTCCGCCCAGTAGCCATTGCACCCTCGGAGGTTGAACAATGGGCATTCGGTCCACTACCAGCGCTATCACTGCACCGTAACTGACCGCGGGAAAGCCAGTTTACTAACACAACAATCAGTACTCCTGCGACCCGCGGTTGAGTAGTGTCCAGCACACATGGCTGCAGCCTTGTGGTCATAGAGTCATTGATTGTGTTTTAGGAATAAAGGATTAAAAGACTACAACAATTTGTAGATAAAATGATTAACCTGACTGTCTACGGTCTGAAATGGATACAAGGAAATGTTTTGGGAAACAAAGGCGACATGTGTTATATCGACCACATCACCAGTTGGGTGTCGGTTGGGTATCACTACCCACAGGCCACATATATTGTGAACACTACCCACAGGCCACAGATATTGTGATCACTATCCATAGGCCACAGATATTGTGAGCACTACTCATAGACCACTTCACTGAAGCATAGTCCCTCAACCAACTCATGCCAAGCCCATTTAAGACTTGTCCATGATTGATTGGATTTTGCAGCAAAATCTTTCTATCAGTGAAGTAGTCAGTCGTGCTCCGGAGTCCTTTGTTGTTGGTTATAATGTTATTGTTCTTTGTTGTCCTGTTGAACCCTGGCAACTTACGGGCGTAAATGGTGTAATAATAAAGTTACAAGGGTCCACAGCGAAGGTTAATAGATGGTTGCTAGGGCAGGAGAGAGTGTCGCATGATACCATCTAGTATGAAATGGAGATAGAGGCAGTCACTGCGGCGTTTCGTTGGCTGGAGAACACACATCACGTACATTTCGTGATTCTAGAGGGATCACATAGCACGCTGAGAAGGATGAAGACATGTATGCTTCACGTATAGTTAAAGTTAGTTGCATATCCTTTACAGGACGGCGCAGTCAACTCCAGCATTCTTTGCTTGTTGTGTCTCTTGGCAAGTGTACGTTCAGTAAGTTCCCATTTCTTTCTGAACGACCAGCACCCATACTATTTCGTTAAAAAACAAAACAACGCCAGACGGTCTGCTGCCAAATCGCCCGCAGCTGTGTTCCGTACGCTGTATGCAGGATTATGAACTGAATCGTAATCCTTTTACCACGGTGCCGGCTCAGGCAGAGTGGCGTGCTTCAATTCCCCCACGACATGCTGCTGTGGTGGGGATCGAGCAGGCAGACACATTGACTGGGCCTGTCTCGCTGGTTATGGTATTTGTGCACAATTAGTCAGAAGTAGGCAGGGACCTTTGGGATCATGTGTATAGTGTGGGGGAACAGATACACCCTCATTGCCTGGTGAGAGTGGTGCGGCAAGGAGGTGACCAGAGGTTCTGGCCTACACTGGGATATGTGTGTGTGTGGTGTGTGGGTGGGGAATATTGTGTGGATGGGGGATGTGAGTGGTGTGTGGTGTGGGGGTTATAAGTGTGGTGGGAGATGTGTGTAAGAACATGTGTGGGTGGGTTGGTGGTGTATGTGTGGGTGGTGGGGTGTGTGTGTGCATTGGGGATGTATAGGTGGGTAGAGAGATTGTGTGTGTGTGTGTGTGGGTAGGGAGATGTGTGTGCGTGTGTGTGTGGGTAGGGACACGTGTGTTGGTGGGGATGTGTGGGTTGGGGATGTGTGAGTGCATGATTGATGTGTGGGTGGGTGCAGGATGTGTGGGTTGGTGTGAGGATGTTTGTGTGGGTGGGGAATGTGTGGTCGAGAGAGGTGTGGTTGGGGGTTGGGTTGTTGGGGATGTGTATGGGTGGGTAGAGGATGTATGGGTGGGGGATGGGTGTGTGCGTTAGGATGTGTATGTGGGTGGGCGCGGGATGTGTGGGTTGGTGGGGGATGTTTGTGTGTGTGGGTGAGTGTGTGTGGGTTGGGGAAACGGGTGAGGGCAGTGTGTGTGGGTGTGGGATGTGTGTATTAAGGTGATGGGTTGGTTGGTGGGGTATGTATGTGTCCCTGGGTATTTTTGGTGGATGTGTGTGTGTGTGGGTACGGTGATGTGTGGGTGGGTGGGAGATGTGCCTCATAACATGATAACTCGCATTGTTTTTGGTTAAAACATTCATTTGACAATGTTTATTTTTCCTATGTGAATGTATAATGCATTATCGATGAACGAAAGATGAGTGATTGGAAGGGCCGAATGCCCAATTTGTGACCCTTTTAAAATAAAGTTGAATTGGATTGAACTGAATTGAAATTGAATCAGTACTACGAGGAAAGACCAGACGGCACATAATCAGGCTGCAACTAATACCATTAGTTTTGGTACTCTTCGCTCGTGGTTGAAGACGGGAAGGATGTGTATGGGAAGTCTTGAATGCTGTGATGTCGGATCTTGACTCAACTCTTCCAAGCACTGAAAACATGGCTCAAATACCATACGCCGAATTTCATCTTAGGTGGTATCAACAGATTTCTTTACTGGTTTGTTTCTTGGTTCTTGGCTTCAAAGTATTGACACCATAGCACTCCGGACACACCAACACTTGCTCCATATTACCCAGGAGTTCTAAGGTATAGATGCTGATCGTTCCAGTAACACACTGGTTGTAGTCACGTCAAATACTTCCCCTCGTACACCTGTCGTTCTGGGACCACACTTAAACTCATACTCAAGCACCCTTAAATTTTTCGTATCACTTGGTTTTGTATCTTTAACTCATCACCATCATGTGCCGTGCCGATAAGCGTGGGCGGTCATGTTTTGTTATCTCACACGATCACCGGAGTCATGGATCAGCTCCGTGTTAATGTCTCGACTGTGCCACGTGGCCACGCCATCCAGATATTTACTTCTCTGCCTTACCTTGTTCTTTCCCCCCTACTCTTGCAAATTGTTACCAAGTTCTCTAGTCTATTTCTTCTCATAACCTGCCCAATACTTTAACAAGCGGTAGTTTATAGGTAGTCTTGTAAATGTCGTCATCTTCTATCGTCAATTTTTCCAACAACAGGCTCTCTTGAAACTATCAAATCTACTCACTCGCTACCTCGCCCTCCAGCGTGGGCTGACAGTATGTCCATGTAAGTCTGTATAAGAGAAACATGCCCAATCTTGGTACCCAATCATGACGCATCTGTCCAGTTTTAACTTCATGGACTGAGATTCCCAGACACCATGATGTCTATGGTGACTCAAGCGCTCGCCATTTCAAAGCTGCGGTGAACTCAGCCACTTTCCTCTTCATACATGTGTCTAGATTACTGAATTGGGTGATCTTCTATGTCTAGTTTAGTAAAATGATTAATGTTCTGTGTCTAATGTTGTTAAATCGTTCTATGATGTTTTGCTTCTACTAACTGTTGATTAATAGCATAATCTCCCATCGACGACTCTGGAGAATAAGATGTCTTTGTTTCTTGTCTAGGCCTATAAGATTATTATGTTGTATTTATAATTGCTCAAGCTCATGAAAATGAAAAGAAGCTTTAATAGCAGAAGGATCACCATAAATAACAGTGAATGATTTTGGCACCACGAACTTCCTGTTAACATGCCGTTCAACTTATATTTAAAGAACAACAGAGAACATTTTCTTCGCGAAACACCTATCTATGAGTTTAGCCAGCTTCATTATTATGTGCCACATGGAGTAGGTTTTCATGTTTCTCCGGACATCTTAATCCTTGGTGATTTGGATAAAGTATATTGATGTTTTTCTTCTGTGTCACAGTCTTAGGACAAAAAGTATCATTTCTTTGTCTCGCTCTGCTTGTTCTAACGCTGACCTTCACAAAGTTCTCCAGTGCCACTCTTCTCATTACATGAGCCAAGATCTGTGGTTGTATCTTTCTTGTAGCTGCGTATAGTGTTCTACTTTCTTTAACCGTTTTCATGAAATCGTTGTTAGGTCCTCGGGATGTCCACAGTATTTGCAAAATTCGTCTCAGAAGCCATGCCTGTGTAACCTCCATTCTTTAATCAATAAACAGGAAGGATAAGAAACGTTTTTTTTTCCACAACAAAAGACAATAAACGTCATTTCTCAGAGGAATAAAGAAATTATACCTTGTGAGATAGAGAGATACATGTTTATCCCTGTTTTAATCTTTCCTAAGTAAAGATAAGCACCTGTTTCTCCGTTGTTTCTCCGTTGTGTCAGTGCATGCATTCATACGTGTATGTGTGAGAGTGAGTGAGGGAGTGTGTGCGTGCGTGCATGCGTTCATGTGTACGTGTATGTGTGAGAGAGTGTGATTGAGAGAGTGAGTGTGTGAGTGTGTGTGTAGGATTGTGTGTTAGAGAGTGAGACAGTGGGAGAGTTGATGTGTTAGTGTGTGTGTGTGAGCGCGCGCATGCGTGTGAGTGTGTGTATATGAAAGAATACAGAGAGAGAGAGAGAGAGAGAGAGAGAGAGAGAGAGAGCGCTGAGCAGATGCATGTCATGTAACACGCATGTTATGTAACACGCGAATCCATATGTTTGTGTATTCTCATCTGTCATATTATAAGTTAAATACCATTTGATTTTATCATGTATAATCTAAACTTATGTTCATTACTGTAGTTTGAGTGAGAGAGTGAGTGAGTGTGAATGAGAGACAGAATGAGTGAGCGTGAGAGTGAATGAGTGAGCGTGAGAGTGAATGAGTGAGAGTGAATGAGTGAGCGTGAGAGTAAATGAGTGAGAGTGAGAGTGAATGAGTGAGCGGGAGAGTGAATGATTGAGCGTGAGAGTGAATGAGTGAGCGGGAGAGTGAATGAGTGAGAGTGAATGAGTTAGCGGGAGAGTGAATGAGTGAGAGTGAATGAGTGAGCGTGAGGGTGAATGGGTGAGCGGTAGAGTGAATGAGTGAGAGTGTCTGTGTGTGTGAGTGAATGAGTGAGAGTGAATGAGTGAGCGTGAGAGTGAATGAGTGAGCGTGAGAGTGAATGAGTGAGCGGGAGAGTGAATGAGTGAGCGGGAGAGTGAATGAGTGAGCGGGAGAGTGAATGAGTGAGCGGGAGAGTGAATGAGTGAGCGTGAGAGTGAGCGGGAGAGTAAATGATTGAGCGGGAGAGTGAATGAGTGAGCGTGAGAGTGAATGAGTGAGCGTGAGAGTGAATGAGTGAGCGTGAGAGTGAATGAGTGAGCGTGAGAGTGAATGAGTGAGCGTGAGAGTGAATGAGTGAGAGTGAGAGTGAATGAGTGAGCGTGAGAGTGAATGAGTGAGAGTGAATGAGTGAGCGTGAGAAGGAATGAGTGAGCGTGAGAGTGAATGAGTGAGCGTGAGAGTGAATCAGTGAGCGGGAGAGTGAATCAGTGAGCGGGAGAGTGAATGATTGAGCGTGAGAGTGAATGAGTGAGCGTGAGAGTAAATGAGTGAGTGTGAGAGTGAATGAGTGAGCGGCAGAGTGAATGATTGAGCGGGACAGTGAATGCGTGAGAGTGAATGAGTGAGAGTGTATGAGTGAGAGTGAATGATTGAACGGAAGAGTGAATGAGTGAGCGGGAGAGTGAATGAGTGAGCGGGAGAATGAATGAGTGAGCGGGAGAGACAGAATGAGTGAGCGTGAGAGTGAATGAGTGAGCGGGATAGTGAATGAGTGAGCGGGAGAGTGAATGAGTGAGCGGGAGAGTGAATGAGTGAGCGGGAGAGTGAATGAGTGAGCGGGAGAGTGAATGAGTGAGCGTGAGAGCGAATGAGTGAGCGTGAGAGTGAATGAGTGAGCGTGAGAGTGAATGAGTGAGCGTGACAGTGAATGAGTGAGCGGGAGAGTGAATTAGTGAGAGTGAGAGTGAATGAGAGAGAAAGAGAGAGAGTGTGTGTGTGTGTGTGTGAGCGTACGCATGCGTGTGAGTGTGTGTGTATGAAAGAATACAGAGAGAGAGAGAGAGAGAGTGAGAGAGAGAGAGAGAGAGAGAGCTGAGCAGATGCATGTCATGTAACACGCGAATCCAAATGTTTGTGTATTCTCATCTGTCATATTATGAGTTAAATACCATTTGATTTTATCATGTATAATCTAAACTTATGTTCATTACTGTAGTTTGAGTGAGAGAGTGAGTGAGTGTGAATGAGAGACAGAATGAGTGAGCGTGAGAGTGAATGAGTGAGCGTGAGAGTGAATGAGTGAGAGTGAGAGTGAATGAGTGAGCGTGAGAGTGAATGAGTGAGCGTGAGAGTGAATGAGTGAGCGGGAGAGTGAATGATTGAGCGTGAGAGTGAATGAGTGAGCGGGAGAGTGAATGAGTGAGAGTGGATGAGTGAGCGGGAGAGTGAATGAGTGAGTGTGAGGGTGAATGAGTGAGCGGGAGAGTGAATGAGTGAGCGTGAGAGCGAATGAGTGAGCTGGAGAGTGAATGAGTGAGAGTGTCTGTGTGTGGGAGTGAATGAGTGTGAGTGAATGAGTGAGAGTGAATGAGTGAGCGTAAGAGTGAATGAGTGAGCGTGAGAGTGAATGAGTGAGCGGGAGAGTGAATGAGTGAGTGGGAGAGTGAATGGGTGAGCGGAAGAGTGAATGAGTGAGCGGGAGAGTGAATTAGTGAGAGTGAATGATTGAGCGGGAGAGTGAATGAGTGAGCGTGAGAGTGAATGAGTGAGCGTGAGAGTGAATGAGTGAGCGTGAGAGTGATTGAGTGAGCGTGAGAGTGAATGAGTGAGAGTGAATGAGTGAGCGTGAGAAGGAATGAGTGAGCGTGAGAGTGAATGAGTGAGCGTTAGAGTGAATCATTGAGCGGGAGAGTGAATGATTGAGCGTGAGAGTGAATGAGT
>OY992878.1:151790681-151793181 GCA_963921405.1 Cepaea hortensis | reverse complement strand
AGTCGGTTGCCTTATTGCACACACATATTGTATATGTTTATGTGGGCGGGTGTGTGAGTGTGTATGTGTGTGTGTGTGTATGTGTACGTGTTTGTCTTTATACAGTTGTCGTATGTTAGTGGTTTCATAAATAAAGTGCCACATGTTTATGTTTTCATGCATGTGCCACACGTGTGTGTATTTAAACAAACATAATATGTAAGTCTCTTAAAATAAATACTATATGTTAGTATCTTTAGACACACACCATATGTTCGTGTTTGTATACACGTGCATATCTTTAGTTCTTTCAATAAATACAGTATTATTAGTGTCTTCACATAAATACATAGTTTTGTATTTTCAGGCAAATACAATATGTATCTCCACACAGACACAATATGTCACTAGCATAATCACACAGACACCATATGTTTAGTATCTTCATATAAATACCATATGTTAGTGTCTTAACTCAAATACTATATGTTGCCAATATCGTTTACACAAACACCATATGTTGCTGGTATCTTCTCACAAACACCACTGTTCCTACTCTTCACACAAACACCACGTGTTGCTAGTATCTTCACACAAACACACATGTAGCTATACTCTTCACACAAAGACCATAAGTTGCCATAATCTTCACACAGACACCATACTTTAGTATATTATATAAGCACCATCTGTCAGTGTCTTTACACAAACACCATATGTAGCTAGTCTCTTCACACAAACACCATATGTTGCTAGTATCTTCACTAAGCCACCCTATGCGTATATTTTCATGTAAACACAACCGCACAAACACTATGTGTTATTATACCACCCGTTATATATTCATGATTCTATGTTTGTGTGTATCAACAGACGCAGCTACACACGACCTCTGTCATATAGAACCACGATCCATTGGTTCTTGTGTTGACGCCAAATATTGCGTAGAAGCTTTAAACTAAAGACAGCGGACATAAACCACAGACATAAAGTAGACATACATTATGGTTTATTTTTGGCAGCGGCAACAGAGGTCGACCCTGGCGCTGGCGGCATCGGGAACTGCATCGCCACATACGTGCCTCCAGCAGGCCACTCTACCACCATCAGCCGCTGCGGCTATGTCAACAGTCACCCTCACAGCTGGACAAACCAACCAGCTAAACAAAAGCCAGACTGGAAGTAATGCTATCATCCCCGGGCATCACAACAACAATAACAACAACAACAATAACAACAACAACAACAATAGCAATGGTAACAACTACAACACGTCCAGCAAGAGCCACCAAATCTCCCCAAGTTACATGTTAGACAAGCTGTCAGAGTACTCTCGCAGGAAGCAGGAATCCGACAGAAGGAAGGTAGCCGAGCGGGAGCTTTACAATCTCAACTTAAAAATCGTAAGTAAAGAAGCCAGATAATTATGTTTTAATTCTTAGTATACCGTTGATCCAACAGAGTTAGCCATACAATATCAACTTAAAAATTTAAGTCAAGAAGCCAGATAAATAACGTTGTAATTATGAGTATACCGTTTATCCCAAAAGGTTATTACGAATCATCATTATCATCATCATCCAGTGTCTTGCCAGCTGGCATGGGCGATCATGACTCTCCACAAATTGCGATCTCCGATAGCATAGATCAATCCATGTGTTGACTTCATTCCGTGCCATGACACAATATTGTCAAGAATCTTCTCACGTTGTCTTCCCCGCTCTCTCTCTCTCTCTCTCTCTCTCTCTCTCTCTCTCTCTCTCTCTCTCTCTCTCTCTCTCTCTCTCTCTCTCTGTGTCTCTCTCTCCGCAAATCTTTCCGGTTGTCACAACATTTTCCAGTCTTTGTCCTCTCATAACATGGCCAAAAAACGAAGACTGCTTCTTTCTGATGCTTGTGAGAAGTTGTCTTTGCGACCCAGCGTCCCTCAAAAAATGTCCACAGCTCATTTTCATGTCCAGTTAAATTTCAGCATTCTTCTATAAAATCCCACCTCAAAGGCTTTCCTGGATGTTTTCGTCGGTTTACGAATTGTCCAGAATTCGCAGCCGTATTTTAAAATTGTTTCTATGCAACATGCAAGAACTCTTTTTCTTACTTTCAACGACAATGGTTTATGCACACAATGAATAAGATCTAGGATCCAGCAACATATGACAGCATAAGATGTAGCAAACAATATGTAAAGATCCAGCGGTGAAATAAAAATCACAAACGTATGTACATTGTATGAGAAACTTATACCAGGTGAACTGAAACCAGTGGGAAGAGGAACATGAAAAACTACTAGGGGGCTTCAAATAAAAACTTTTAAAATGTGACAGAAATTACAATAACCATGCTATTGTCTTGCAACCTGTCAATATTGTTATTAGGGTGTCAAGAGGGTTAAGCAAGTGACATCACGGTGCAGACGAATACGGTGACGTCATAAGGGCAGTTTAAAGATAGGCGCCCAATTTTTGACATGCACCAAAGAGGCGCAGTGTTCTGTTACGTTTTAGTTTAAATCGGTGAAGGG
>OY992878.1:151740681-151788181 GCA_963921405.1 Cepaea hortensis | reverse complement strand
GTTAGTTAGTTAGTCGTGGTTCCAACTTCACGCAACGGGTCGTCCCGTTTATGCTCCGTTCCTGTGCCAGTGAATATCACACAAAATTCTCCCCACTGCCCAATGTGAAAAGAGGAACAGACAGGAGTCTCGGTAATCCAACAGCCCGCACAGGTACACTGTGCATAATGCCGCCGCCAGAATGCCAACACAAAAGTCTTCCACGAAAACCACAGTTCATCGTCGATGGAATCGGCAGTCACCAAAAAGACCTCACTGACCCGGATTTTCTCACATGGCTGGGTCTTTATTCGCAGGGCGACCCGTCGAAAGCGTCGCATTAAGCACGAGCTCCGTAGCTCCAGCGCCGACTCCCAGGAGTCTCCTGAAAAATGCACTCGTGAACCGAAAAGGCAAATCAGTCAATTCAGCAACAGCCGGTAGCCATTGTTCCGAACATGCAGGTCATTGTTCAAACAAAAGCGGACATGTAAAACCATTCCACGTGAATATCACAGCTCACAGAGTCGCGCCACGCACTCACTCAGTAGCAAGGCGACGGAACCATATACTACCAGTCCAACATGAGGAAAATGCGAAATGCAAACCGCAGCCACAAAGATAAATACTCCGGAGGCCGTAGCGGTTCAATGCCTAACCGCCATGCTGGGGGAATTTTATAGAACTACTGGCTATCAATGTCATCACACTCCTCTCTGGTCTTTTGGGTAGTGAACTATATTATATAACATGATAGGATAAGGATGCAAAAATGGGAGCTGCGAAAGAGGAAATGTCCGATATTAGAAAATACAAAGATTCGAGTGTGCTGCCATTGCCATTTTAGTCTAGATAGATAAATGCGTTACCTTTGGTAAGTAGTACGGAGAAGCCAGAACCACGTGTATGCTTAATCACTGGCCTCCGTGTTAGAGCTTCGGGATTAAGTGCAGTACATTGCCCTAGAGGGCGCAATGATTACAACCAAGTATGAGTCATTGGCTAATGACCAACACGTCACAATTATGTCATTGTCATTTTTACAGCCATTCATTTTATTGTATTTCTTTCTGCTGTTTTACCTCATTGTGTCATATAGCAAACAATTACAACAACCACATAAGTGTAATTTTCATGACCCAGGCCTATGTTCAGACCTGAAATAATATAATGCTGAATATTTAAATCATACAACTCTGAATCCATAAATTGCTGAAACCATACATTGCTGAAACCATACAATGCTGAAACAATGCATTGCTGAATATTTAAATCATACAGTTCTAAATGTATACATTGCTGAAACCATGAATTGCTGAAACCATAAATTGCTGAATATTTAAATCACAAAATTCTGAATCCACACATTGTTGAAACCATACATTGCTGAATCCATACATTGCTGAATCCACATATATTGCTGAATCCATAAATAAAAATTGATGGAATGTAGCTACATTGATGAATCCATACATTGCTAAATCCACCAATCACAAATTGCTGAATCTATACATTTATAAATCTATACATTGCGTGCTTGGTTGCAGATAACTACACCCTCTTGGGCAATCATCAGAGTTTTAAAAATGTGACGCACATCTCATTAGTAATAAGCAAAAATATTAAAACACGTAATTTGCCTGATGAAGGTAATAACATATCAGTGCAATCTCATCGGGCTGATCTCACAGATTGTGACTAGATAGGGCCATAGTCCTGTATGTATTAACAAACGCTGACGTCATCGATGCAATTATACGCATGTGTTTGCTGTCTTATTATTCCATTGCATGCTCATAATTGACCATATCTGCTGTCACATTATTCCACATCGTCTCCACCCCTGATTCCTCCCTGGAATAATTTTTCTACAAGATTTCCATCAATGTCTGCTGTTTTATTTTAATATGCAGCTCTTCTTTAATCTGAATACATCAGGAGATTGTGGTCGATAGCAACAAGTTTTTCTCTGGCTGTTGTACGGACATGTGTAGTGAATATCCGTCTGCCTGCCCAACTCTGACGGATTGTGCAAATTTGTCAGCTTGACTTCATGAATTAACCCAACAGGAGGGATAACTTCTTGTTATGGTTAATGCATTGCAACGTACTTGGAAGTTGTCAGATCTGTCGTTGTCATAGATCCTTTGGTTCAACTCACGTGATTAAGTAAATGCCCGGATTTTTGCCATGCCTGTTGTAAGAAGACTTAATTGAAATCACTTACCAGGCGATGTTCAAATAAGCTTTCGTCTGACTCTCGATTTATCTCCCCTGTTTCGTATTTGTGAGCAAGAGCTGAAGACAAGACACAAAACTAATATTCCCTTTTAGAAATCCCAAAATTAGTCATGAATATTTATAGAGGTGGGATGTAGATATTGTAGGAGCATGCATTTATTTATGGACTCAATGTTCTTCACACAATACTTTAGATGGACACAGGAACATGAGCAGATACAACAAGTACGGCCCAATTGCATGCCTTCAGGCACATTGGAGATGCCGTGTTAGGAACACATTTCGCAACGCCCGAACGACATGCGTGGGATAATATAGTTAGTGATACGTTGGCCGTATTTGCCTTACGGGAACCTTGATACAAGTTTGATGAGGCTAGGCCGAATACTGAGCTGTACTGGTAGGAATAGGTTCAATTCTGCTTCCTATGGGGAACAAACCCATGTCCAGTGTGTTGATAGGCAAGTCCATTAATTGCAGTTCCTATCATGCTTGCGTTAGACAGATTACAGGAAGATATAATTTTCTTTTTGTTCCCTTATTCTTCTTTCTCTTCTTCTTCCCATATTCTTCTTCTTCCTCCACTTCTCATCCTTTCCGTGAGTCTTGCCAGTTGCAGATATTAGATATCATGATACTACTAGCCACTGTCACCCTATGTCACATATGATAAGGCTTGAACCAACCCTCATCTCTACTGGTAGGAATAGGTTCAACTCTGCTTCCAATGAAGAACAGACCATGCCCAGTGTGTTGACAGGCCAGTCCATTAATCACAATTTTATCATACTTGCGCTCGGCAGATTACACGGAGACATAATCTTCTTCTTCTTCGTTTTCTTCTTCCCAACTTCTCTTCCTTTGTGCGTGTATTGCCGGCAGCAGATATTAGCTGTCATAATAATACTATTCATTCGTCACCTGATGTTTATGAAGCTAATGTTGCTTTTCCTCACATTTACGTGTCTTGCCAACCGTCAGTTAGTTGCATATCGTTTACAGGACGTGATAATCACCCCCATACGTTTGTAGCTGTTTGTGATCTCTTGGCAAGTTTACACTCAGTAGTTTGCCATTGCTTTCTGAACGACCGGCACTTATACCATTGCATGAAAATATCAATGCGAGATGGTCTGCTGCCAAATCGCCTGCAACTGTGTTTCTAAAGCGTCATGCGAGTTTATGAATTGCGCCGTAACTCCTTCTCCACGAAGCCGACTAGCGTAAAGGATAATTATTCTTCACATTTTGCGATATCAAACATTATGTATCTATTCGCGTTTGACTATTTTCCGCGACATTACAAAAGGTTGTCAAGAATCTTCTGTCGTTGTCTTCCTATATTTCTCTTTTTATATCTATTTTCAGGTGTCACAACTTATTCTAGTTTTCTCCTCTCATAATGAGGCCAAAAGATGACAGATAAAGAGGCCGTCAGTGTTATTTTCACCACACAAACTCAAAAGTTGTTGGAATTTGCCGAATTTGTCTGCTATACACGCGAGTAAACCGCAATTATGTAACCTGAAAGAGATGAGTCCCCATAAAACTACCCTGTTGACAGTGCATCATATGAGAATGTGTTTTGTGTATTTTAGTTACAAGAGATCAGATTTGGGTTGCTTTACAATATAATTAACAAGTTCTCCAGTATACACCTGACAAGATACAGCGAAATATGCCAGGCAATAAACTGTACAATATATTGTTTGTGACTACATTATTCAAATACACGACAGTAAAATATAGTGTTCAATATAGTTGTAAGTTCAAAGGCAGAAACTGAAGGACTGTTTTACTTATGCAAGATGGAACAGACAATTATGACACTTCAAATACCTATAGAAAAGATGGGGAGCATTATAAAAGGAACAACAACTATGAGAAACTTGACACTGCATGGATGAGGTTACGAACACACGACCACAGGACCGTCAGACAAGCGTGCTAGCCGATGCCCTACCTCGACTTCATGTCATTATGAAAGATTGTTCGAAAATGTCACACGCTAATCTCCGCCATTCCCCACCCCACCTCTCTCTTTCCTCCTTCCTCAAGCTATGAGTTCCACCAAAATCAACAATGTCTCCCAGTTTTTAATTTTCGAATGGTGTTGTCTCAAATCTTGGCTACCTCAGGTTGATGTTTTCGAACAGTTTTCTTCGTGCGTTAGTCTCTTTCAAAATATGAAATGCTAGAAATCTATAGCAGCCGGACTCGACACGTGAAAGCGCACACTTCATATACAAACATGACATTTCAATCAGTAATAGGAGATCCATCAAAGTAGATGGAGTGTTCATTCAGACAGATTTTATCCACCACCACTTAGCGTTGTTCTCGAATATAGGCTTACAATTCTTAGTTCACACAGCTTATTGAATTCAAAATACGGAAATGGATGAGACATGCATGAGACTTGCACAAATGACAAAAATAATTGTTTAAAATAATTCCCCGTCATATAATAAAAGATACACAACGAAAACGAACAACTTAAAATGTAAAATATGATTGTATGTCTACTACAGAACGATGCAATCTACTCACAATTGAATTTCTCGCAATGGGTTATGTTCAGTCTTTTGACATTATGAAGATATTTTAGAAGACAATTCACAAACAGACCTCGACACTGCAATAATAAGCAGACAGTGCACAATCTATGCCATCTCATTAGAAGAGGAAAGCTGAAGTATGTCGTCACAAAGGGAAGGAAAAAGGAAATGGAAGGCGGGAGGAGACCAAGTGATAAAGTAATGAAAACCAAAAAAAAAAAAAAAAACAATAATAATAAAAATAAACAATTTCCTTCTTCTGTTTATTTCTTCTTGAAAAGAACATTGAATAGATTGCATATGTTTGAAACGAAAGTTTTATGTTTATACTTAACATTCGCCTTTCACCAAAATAGACTGGACAGAAGTGAAATCTTGATGTTTGTATTCAACATACCACCTTCTCCAAACAAGACGTGGCCACAATGACAGTTTGATATTCGTACTGAACATACCACATACCCCCAACCAGATGTGACCACAATGAGAGTTTGATGTTTGTAGTGAACAAACTACGTTATCCCAACCAGACATTACCGCAATCACAGTTGGATGTATTTACTGAACATACCACGTTCTCCCAAACCAGACTTGACCACAACGACAGTTTGATGTTTATATTAGACATACCACGTTCTCCCATCCAGACTTGACCACAGTGAGAGTGTGATGATTGTACTGAACATTCTCAGTTCTCCCAACCAGACTTGATCACAATGCAATTTGATGTTTGTACTGAAAATACCACGTTCAGCGCCAGAATATTCTGTAGGCCTGAGAGCCAGGAGGCACTGGTGGCCAATGTGTCCCCTCATTTTAGCTAGCGACGAGCCTGGACGCCAAACCCGCACTCGACCGTGCCCATAATTTCATGTTTGTACTGAACATGCAATGTTATCCCAACCAGACGTGACCGCAATGATAGTTTGATGTTTGAACTAAACATATCACGTTCTCCCAACCAGAATTTATCACAATAACAGTTGGATGTTTGTACTTAACATACCGGGGCTGAGTGGTCTCGACGTATGGTGTCCGCCTCGAATGCAGGAGGTCCCGGGTTCAGGCCCCGGCGAGGACCAGGAGTTATTTAAAAAATCCACCTGGACTTCCAGTAATTTCCCCTTGTCTCTGGTGTAGCGAAACGCCAGTGGTCCATGTCCTTATGCATTCTTTTATTTTGGGTAGACAGGGGGGAACGGCTTTCGGAAGCTCTCAGTTCTCTTGTTCTCTCAAATCTCCATGAAAGATGGTTTTTTGGGTTATCTTCCTATCACAATCTTTACATGGAGCAAGTAGCCAATGTCTTTCACATCGGGTAAACCCGATGGAGCGCCTTGCGCCAAATGAGCGCTGGTGCGGCTGCTAAGCAATTGATGGCCGTGTACACACCTACCGTTGGATAGTGGCATCTTGTCAAGTCGATTTGAAGATTGGGACAGAGATGCAACCTCCTACTGAAGTGGTGAAGAAAGGTAGGGCTTGGGTTGTGGGTACTCCAGCCAAACATGGAGTTATAAATATACCATGGGTTGAAGGGGAAGATGAATTGGCGAAAGGCCAATCATAACCAATGACGAGTTGGGTGACCGTTAGCCGATTTGGCTGCACGTCTTGTCCTTGGCATAGCCGGGGAAGTGAATCTGAACCATATATCTCCCAAGAGGATTTCATTTGTTCTTGGCGTCAGATGAGCTGTTGCTGTCTTTCTATCTACGGCTTGAATTGGACAGATTGTCATCTTTCTGTTGTATATACTCAGTGGGTATTTTGGGAATGGGGTACACCAATCTCTGATCTATCTTCTTGAGCCAGAAGAGGCTATTCACAGGACTATCTCTTTCATCTGTTACTAGATGGGATGATGTAGGGAAGTTAATGGACTTCTGTATCTCATTTAGAGAACCTGCATTCCGCTGAATCTATGTGTTCTGTGGGGCACTGCTGGTACATTGCGGCGACCGCTCAGACAAGAGCGGAGCCGGGAGGGGGTAGGATCTTCTTTCCTATTCTTGCAGGGAGTGGGGAACTACAAAGCGTGCCATACAACCCCATTACTATACTATGAGTTAATGAGATGTAACACACGGATTACTGGGCGCACCACACCACAAGATCTTGCGGGTGAGAAAGGCATGGTTGCAAGTGAGAGGGAAGCATGGGAATGAATGTGCCCAATCATAATAAAGGCTTGGTATGAGTGTGGAGGGTGTGTCGTGTGGCCAAAAAGACAACCGGACTTCGTCCAGCTGGAGGTCTACTCAAACCCGGACGTGGCCAATCCAGGGGCTACCTGACCGGTCAGGCCTGGTCAATCAGGTATTAAATATAGTGTATTTGTGTGATACATGAGTCAGCCCAGTCGCTCAGGTTTTATTTATCATCTCCAGGGTCCTCTTCTATGGGAAGTGACTATGTCTTCGAAGGGACATTATCACCGGTGCTTCTAGGCTAACGTAAATATGTCCAACGAGGCCAACTCAAGGCAAGGTGCAGGTCTTGAAGCAAGGACATTTTGTATGACTGCTGCATTGCCGGTTTTGTTTTAACAACATACGCCTGAGAGCAGTTGTTGTCCGGAGGGAGCCTAAGAGTGATTTTCTGGCATACCCATTTTATCCCGGACATTAAAAGGATCCAACCATTATCCTTCACAAACACCTCACCTTATCGGCAACACTAAAGCTTTTCATAGGTCAGTGAAGACCTAGTGCCGAACTAATTCAGATGACAATGAACAGAAGTCCTCAACACACCAGTCGCTTGGATTCTACAAAAGCCGGTTGAACCTACACCCAGTTGTTGGAGAAGGAAGGAGATTCGGACATCTTTGGTGAGAAGTGTGTGGACAGATCAGACAGTATCTGAAGCTGGATCTGTGACTGTGGCGACTTGAGGCTCTGTGTTAGAATTTACCAGTGTAGTGTCTGTGTAGATCTATCTGTTTATCTGCCTTTATGTGTTCCTGTGCTGTTCTTGATTAGGTTAATAAAATTACTTCCAAGTTGTTCTGACGACTGCCATGTTATTTATGCGTCAGCCAGAAGAACACTGCAGGAAATAGGTCCCTAGGTCGAAAGGAAGCGTGACAGTGTGTCCAGGGAAAACGGAGGAGGGTTGGCAGGTAAAGACCTATCTAAGCCAGGGCTATAGAAGATATTTGAAATATTGTGACCGGGCTATTTGGGACCCTCCACGTAGCTTGTTACAATTTCTGGGGGCTCGTCCGGGATATTTGTAATCCTGGTGAAGTTCTGGCTGATTTAGTGATAGGGGACAGATATCCTTGTTTTCTATTAATAGGTTCTGCCTACCGTGCCTGGCTATTGTCTATACTCTTCCTGACACAGACTGACCGACATACGACGTGTTGTGGTCGTGTAATGTAACTTGTTGTGTAATTGTGAGAAAAATTTTATTAGACAATTACCTCTTCCCTTACCCTCTGAGTTTAAGATGGCATCAGCTGGGTTTAATGTCGCTGACGTACAGGCTACAGGGCGTGAGATGGGATATGATGGAGCGGAGTTACAGAAATATGTGCGGGAAGTGGAAAGAGACTACAGACAGGATGTGCGCGAAGCCAAGAGGATTGAGGCGGAGGCTGAGGCTAAGAGGATGGAGGCTGAGGCCAAGAGGATTGAGGCGGAGGCTGAGGCTAAGAGGATGGAGGCTGAGGCCAAGAGGATTGAGATGGAGGCTGAGGCTAGGAAGATGGAGGCCGAGCAGGCAGTCAGAGACCATGAGTTCCGTATGAGAGAGTTGGAGCTGAAAGCTCAAACTGCCAAGGAAAGAGACGGTGCAGTGGGAGACGCAGTTCTCCCTGACTCAACAACTTCTGGTGGCGGTCCATGCCAGGCAATGAAGTTCCCTTTGCTCCCGTTCGATGAACACAAAGATAAGATCGACCAGTATCTTCACAGATTTCGGTCGATGGCTTTGGCTATGGGATTGGAGCGAGGGAAATGGAACTTGAAACTCTCACAGGGCCTGAGGGGGACCGCATACGAGGTCTATTCTAGGTTGCCACCTGGTATGGAGAATGACTATGAAGCTCTGGAGAAAGCACTGTTGAAAAGGTTTCAGATGACAGCTCATACTTATCGACAACAGTTCAGAAAGTCGAAGAGAGAGCCAGGAGAGATGTTCGCAGCCTACAGTGTCAGATTGAAGTCTTACCTTTTGAAGTGGATGTCTTTAGCTGGATTTGCTAACGACTATGAAAGTTTGGAAGAATTGGTGGTCGTGGACCAAATGAAGAGAATGATGCCTAAGCCTTTGCAAACCTTTTTGCTTGAAAATGGGGCAGAAAGGTTAGAGCTAGTCAACACGTTGGCTGAAAGGTATGTGCTAGCTCATGGGGATAATGGGGAATTGTCACAACACAATCCCCGACCACCAGACACATGGTCTGGAAAGAAGAAGAACCCTAAAACAGCTCACACCAGGAAGGAGGATCCTTTCGATAAAGTTCCTAGTAAGAAACCCTCTGGTAAGAGTCCACCTGGATCTCCTAAAAGAAAGTGGAGTGAAAAGTGGTGCGCCTATTGCAAATCTCCCACACACAATACGGTAGATTGCCGGCGTAAACAGAAAGACTCTCACTATGCTGCTTGTCTTGTAGAAACCGGGGAAGGGTCTCACAAGGAGGTAGAAGGGAGGGATCTTGGGACCAAAGATTTAGAAAAACCACCAGTAGTAGAAACGGTACTTGTGAACGGTCAACCAGTTGAGTGTCTCTACGACACAGGTCTGCAGTTTGAGGCTGTAATTTCATCACATTTAGTGAGCCCAGAGCAGCTAACCGGGGAATCTATTGAGATTCAAACGGCGACAAAGAGTGCGGTAGCGATGTCTCTTCCAATTGCGAAGGTGGACATCAAATCAAAATATGTTACCGGCACTATACAGGCAGCCGTTCTGCTAGATCCTATCTTCCCAATGATCTTGGGTTGTCGCTACGTCTTTCTAGGGATTCCAACCGAACCCATGTACGTAGGGGCAATGCAAACCAGATCTCAATTGGAGGATGAGCAGACGCCGGCCTTGATTGTGAATCCCTTGCCTGGGGAGTTACGAGCTGCTCAAAGCCAGGATGCTACTTTGCAACCTTGCTTCAACCAGTTGCCAAAAGGTTCTGACCCACCAAGACGGGGTCAGTATTATATGAAGAATCGGTTACTGTACCGGAGAGCCGGAATGGAGGATCACCAGCATGGACAGCTGGTGGTTCCTAAGGCTTATCGGGAACAGCTTCTTCATATGGGACACACCATTTCTTTCAGTGGACATATGGGTGTCGGGGCAACTCTCCAGCGCATTTCCTGCCATTACTACTGGCCAGGGATGACTGGAGACGTGCGTAGGTACGTCAAGTCGTGCCCAGAGTGCCAGCGTGTGGCACCAAAACACTGGACAGCTCCGGTAGTCCTGGGAGACATGCCTATTATGAACTCTCCTTTCGAGAGAGTTGCCATCGATCTTGTTGGTCCTCTTCCTAGGACTAGGAAGAGGAATAAGTACATTCTCACGATGGTGGATTGCTGTTCCATGTGGGGCGAGGCGATACCTTTGGCCACAATCGACTCTAAGCGAGTGGCTGATGCACTGATGGAGACCTTTACTAGGTTAGGATTTCCCAACCAGATCCTAACGGACAATGGGTCTCAGTTCTGTGGTAAGCTGATGGAAGAAGTCTTTCGTATCTTCCAGACCAACCACATTCACACAAGCCCGTATCACCCTCAGTCTAATGGGCAAGTAGAGAGGTTTAATGGTACCTTGATGACCATGCTTCGGAAGCTGGCACAAGAGAAACCAGACAGATGGGATGAGTATATCTCAGCCGCCTTGTTCGCCTATCGGGAGGTTCCCCATGGGTCGACCGGGTTGCCACCAGCCACTCTACTATTCGGGAGGCCAATCAAGGGTCCCTTAGAAGCCTTATTGAGATGTTGGACAGAGGAAGAAACTTCCGAAGAAGTGGTATCCTCTTATAAATACGTCGAAGAGTTAAAGAAAAAACTCCAGACGGGTTGGGCTTTGGCAGCTCAGAATCTGAGAGCGGCCAGGAAGAGACACGCGGCCTACTACAATAGAAGGACGAAAGATAGGTCTCTTAAGGTGGGGGATCGGGTTCTGTTGTTACTTCCAGTAGGTTCCAATAAACTCGAGATTGGTTGGCAGGGGCCTTTCCCGGTAGAAAGGGTTGTCTCCCGCACCAACTATGCCATCCGGATCAGGGGGAAATCTAAAATCTTCCACATTAACCTTCTCAAAAAGTATGAAGAACGATCTGATGGTACTTCTCTCCCACTCATGACTATGGCGGTCGCGATGGAAACTGAATCGGGCGAAGAAACGGATAGGGGGTATCCATTACACCCTGGGGAAACCTATAGGGATGTACATATAAATCCTGATCTGTCGGCTGAAGAAACAGACCGTGTCATCCGTTTGTTGGAGTCCCATCAGCAGATTCTTACCGATCGGCCAGGGCGGACAGGGTTGGTCGAGTTTGATATGACTCTGACTACCCAAGACCCCGTTCGCCAGAAAATATATCCAGTGCCATTTTCGAAAGAGAAGGCCCTGGAAACTGAAATCCAGAAGCTTCTGGACGACGACATCATCACTCCTTCGACTTCTCCTTATAATGCCGGGGTTGTCTTGTTGAGGAAGCCAAGCGGGGAACACCGCTTATGTATTGATTACAGGCATTTAAATAGTTGTACGACATTCCAAGTTGAGCCGTTGCCAAACACAAATCAATTGTTTGCCAGATTAAATAGGGCAAAGTACTTCTCAAAAATTGATTTAAGCCGGGGATATTATCAGATCCCTGTGAAGCCTGAGGTTCGGCCCATGCTCGCTTTCAGTACTCCGAGTGGCCATTACGAATTTAAGGTGATGCCTTTTGGGCTGAGCAATGCGCCCAGTGTGTTCACTCGCATGATGAGAAAGTTATTAGACCCTTTAAGGGATCCCTCTGTCGTCTCGTTTATGGATGATATTCTCATCGCGTCTGACAATCTGAAGGATCACCTGAAATCCTTGGAAAAGATCTTCATAAGATTGAAAGAGGAGGGGTTAACCGCCCGTCCAGCCAAATGTATGATTGGATATCAATCCTTGGAATTTCTGGGACACACTATTACCCCAGGGGGACTGGTACCGGAAGAAAAAAATATTGAGAAGGTCCGTCTCGCACCCCGTCCTAAATCCAAAAAGGATGTTAGGTCTTTCTTGTCTCTGTGTGGGTTTTACCAGAAATTCATTCCAAAGTTCAACGAAATTGGAGCGCCGTTAACCGAAACCCTGAAGAAAGGATCGCCAGATCCTATAGTCTGGACCCCGAGCTGTGAAGAGGCTTATGGGAAGCTGAAACAGGCGTTGGTGGATAGGCCAGTCCTGCAACTCCCGAATGTGGAGAAAACGTTTGTTCTGAGAACCGACGCGAGTAACATAGGGATTGGAGCAACTCTGTTGCAGGAAGGGCGAGATAATCCTTCGGTGTTGTGTCCGGTGGCGTATGCCAGTAGAAAACTGTTACCCGCCGAACGGAATTATTCCACCGTCGAACGGGAATGTCTAGCTCTAGTGTGGGCGGTACAGAAATTTCAACCTTATCTGTATGGAGTCCAGTTCAAAGTGCAGTCCGACCATCAACCTCTGACGTTCTTGGCAACTTCTAAGAAACTGAACGCAAGGTTGATGAGATGGTCATTGCTCCTACAACCGTATCAGTTCACGGTCGAATACATCCCCGGAAGGGAGAATGTGGGAGCAGATTTTTTATCACGGCATCCTATGGTTGAATGTGGGGGTGGGGTCATTCGAACAGAACCACTGACAGTAGAAAGTTCGTAGGGTTCGACTTTCTTAAGAGGGGGCCTATGTAGCGAAACGCCAGTGGTCCATGTCCTTATGCATTCTTTTGTTTTGGGTAGACAGGGGGGAACGGCTTTCGGAAGCTCTCAGTTCTCTTGTTCTCTCAAATCTCCATGAAAGATGGTTCTTTGGGTTATCTTCCTATCACAATCTTTACATGGAGCAAGTAGCCAATGTCTTTCACATCGGGTAAACCCGATGGAGCGCCTTGCGCCAAATGAGCGCTGGTGCGGCTGCTAAGCAATTGATGGCCGTGTACACACCTACCGTTGGATAGTGGCATCTTGTCAAGTCGATTTGAAGATTGGGACAGAGATGCAACCTCCTACTGAAGTGGTGAAGAAAGGTAGGGCTTGGGTTGTGGGTACTCCAGCCAAACATGGAGTTATAAATATACCATGGGTTGAAGGGGAAGATGAATTGGCGAAAGGCCAATCATAACCAATGACGAGTTGGGTGACCGTTAGCCGATTTGGCTGCACGTCTTGTCCTTGGCATAGCCGGGGAAGTGAATCTGAACCATATATCTCCCAAGAGGATTTCATTTGTTCTTGGCGTCAGATGAGCTGTTGCTGTCTTTCTATCTACGGCTTGAATTGGACAGATTGTCATCTTTCTGTTGTATATACTCAGTGGGTATTTTGGGAATGGGGTACACCAATCTCTGATCTATCTTCTTGAGCCAGAAGAGGCTATTCACAGGACTATCTCTTTCATCTGTTACTAGATGGGATGATGTAGGGAAGTTAATGGACTTCTGTATCTCATTTAGAGAACCTGCATTCCGCTGAATCTATGTGTTCTGTGGGGCACTGCTGGTACATTGCGGCGACCGCTCAGACAAGAGCGGAGCCGGGAGGGGGTAGGATCTTCTTTCCTATTCTTGCAGGGAGTGGGGAACTACAAAGCGTGCCATACAACCCCATTACTATACTATGAGTTAATGAGATGTAACACACGGATTACTGGGCGCACCACACCACAAGATCTTGCGGGTGAGAAAGGCATGGTTGCAAGTGAGAGGGAAGCATGGGAATGAATGTGCCCAATCATAATAAAGGCTTGGTATGAGTGTGGAGGGTGTGTCGTGTGGCCAAAAAGACAACCGGACTTCGTCCAGCTGGAGGTCTACTCAAACCCGGACGTGGCCAATCCAGGGGCTACCTGACCGGTCAGGCCTGGTCAATCAGGTATTAAATATAGTGTATTTGTGTGATACATGAGTCAGCCCAGTCGCTCAGGTTTTATTTATCATCTCCAGGGTCCTCTTCTATGGGAAGTGACTATGTCTTCGAAGGGACATTATCACCGGTGCTTCTAGGCTAACGTAAATATGTCCAACGAGGCCAACTCAAGGCAAGGTGCAGGTCTTGAAGCAAGGACATTTTGTATGACTGCTGCATTGCCGGTTTTGTTTTAACAACATACGCCTGAGAGCAGTTGTTGTCCGGAGGGAGCCTAAGAGTGATTTTCTGGCATACCCATTTTATCCCGGACATTAAAAGGATCCAACCATTATCCTTCACAAACACCTCACCTTATCGGCAACACTAAAGCTTTTCATAGGTCAGTGAAGACCTAGTGCCGAACTAATTCAGATGACAATGAACAGAAGTCCTCAACACACCAGTCGCTTGGATTCTACAAAAGCCGGTTGAACCTACACCCAGTTGTTGGAGAAGGAAGGAGATTCGGACATCTTTGGTGAGAAGTGTGTGGACAGATCAGACAGTATCTGAAGCTGGATCTGTGACTGTGGCGACTTGAGGCTCTGTGTTAGAATTTACCAGTGTAGTGTCTGTGTAGATCTATCTGTTTATCTGCCTTTATGTGTTCCTGTGCTGTTCTTGATTAGGTTAATAAAATTACTTCCAAGTTGTTCTGACGACTGCCATGTTATTTATGCGTCAGCCAGAAGAACACTGCAGGAAATAGGTCCCTAGGTCGAAAGGAAGCGTGACAGTGTGTCCAGGGAAAACGGAGGAGGGTTGGCAGGTAAAGACCTATCTAAGCCAGGGCTATAGAAGATATTTGAAATATTGTGACCGGGCTATTTGGGACCCTCCACGTAGCTTGTTACATCTGGGTAGTGAGATCGGACGCCCGTGTGTATTGTTGCGCACGTAAAAAATCCCTTGGCAGTTGGAAATCGAAAAAGAGTAGCCTAAAGGCTCTGCCCGGGCAAAATTTCGAGTTAAAAAATCTATCCAAAGTATTTGCAGGATCCTCGCCGATGCAACGGAGTTCGTGCATTGAGCTGAGTTTCTCCAGACTTAGGTTTGAGTTAGGAGGAAAACGGAGCACTTATGGGTTAAACCGTGTGCCGTGATGTTGATCCATCGACTAAAACTAAGAAAAAAAAAAGAAAAAAAAACTTAACATACCACATTCTCCCAACCAGAATTGCTCACAATGACTGTGTGATGTTTGTACTGACCATACAACGTTCTCCTAAAGAGACGTGACCACAATGACAGTTCGATGTCTGTACTGAACATACTACGTTATTTTATCCAGACTTGACCACAGTGAAAACTTGATGTTCGTGCTAAACATACTCCTTTCCCCCCAGCAACATCCAACCATTGTCAACCTTTCATGCTTGTGCAAATGATACCCCCTGATCTTCCATCCAGACTTGACCGCCATCCGTAACCATACATATTTCAGAGCAACCTCAGTCTAGCAGCCTTATTGATACCTTCCAAAGCCATTAATCTGTCTGGACTTAACAGCGATATATGCATGCAACAGGAACACTCTGGATGCTTTTAAGTTCACTTGCCGTTGAACAGATTAGACTCTACAACGTTAAAATTGCATTCACGGGGAAGAGAGGCTGAAGCGCAATACAATTAATTCGTGACGGCTTCGGCTGGGTCGAACTAATTACAAGACGGGTGCGTCCATCGTTTGTAGTCGATAACGGAAATCCTTGTTTCAAGTCCTGTTTGTTTCTTTATTGAGGTAGCATCCAAACTGCAACGCTTGCACGCGTCCGACAACTGTGTTGTTATTACATGGTGCGATTTGCTGTGCTTTATCTGTCCGATTTGTGCGTATTTCAGTTAGGAACGCTAATGGCAAAGACAATGATATACTAATATTGGATTAAACCGCAGGATGTCTTTTTGTAGAGCACGGCTTTGGAGGTCGAGGCAGTCTCGTAAAATCGGTACTGAATAATGTTTAGAATTGTCTTGGAATTGTATTAGAACGAATGACATCAGACTATAGAACGAACGAACTTTATTTTCATTATTTTCAAAGTGTCAAAAATTCGGCCCTTACGAAATTGCCTGAGAAAGAGAGAGAGAGAGAGAGAGAGAGAGAGAGAGAGAGAGAGAGAGAGAGAGAGAGAGTGAGAGAGAGAGAGAGAGAGAGAGAGAGAGAGAGAGAGAGAGAGAGAGCTCTTTTCCCTATATCGTTATGCAATTTTTAATATATGAATGTCTACTATTTTCGGCAAAACAAATAGCTTTATCCTTTTTTACATTTCAGAGATGGTATTGTCTGTCTCTGGATTAGTAATATAAGATTACTCTGTCTATGTGTACGTTAAATAATAATAATAATAATAATAATAATAATAATAATAATAATAATAATAATAATAGTGTCATTATTATTATTATTATTATTATTATTATTATTATTATTATTATTATTATTATTACTTTTATTTTCACCTCCACCACCACCACCACCACCACCACCACTGTAAATACCCCTTAATATATCTTCTACACTACACTTTCATAGCACTGCGAGTATACTTGATAGATGAAGTACGTACTGAAATCTTTACAACATAAAATGACAAAAAGTAGTGCAGCTTTACATAACAGAATTACGACACTTACAGGACGTTGCGGCGATTAGCTTTCATTAGCAAACAAACACATTCACAAAACACAACATGTAGTCAAAGAGATCTCCTATGACTACATCAAAACGTGACGATAGGACGAAAAGAACAAAAAGATGATAAAAAATGAATGCAATGAAGAGAAAATGAAAATTGGAAAAAAATTGTCATACTCACTTCAGAATTCAGAGCTGTGTATGAAATCTCTACAGCACACAATGTCTCTCCTAAAATATTAAGATCACACCATCTCTACAGCACACCATATCTACAGCAAACCAAAGCTACAGCACACCATCTCTACAGCACACCTGTTCTCCTCTAACATATCAGGATCACAACATCACTACATCACACCATATCTAGAGCACACCAAATCTACAGCACACCATCTCTACAGCACACCATCTTTACAGCACACCTGACCTCCCCTAATATACAAAGAACACACCATCTCCACAGCACACCATCCCTACAGCACACCATCTCTACAGCACACCTGTTCTCCTCTAACATGTCAGGATCACAACATCACTACATCACACCATATCTAGAGCACACCAAATCTACAGCACACCATCTATACAGCACACCATCTTTACAGCACACCTGACCTCCCCTAATATACCAAGAACAAACCATCTCCACAGCACACCATCCCTACAGCACACCATCTCTACAGCACATCATTTCTAAAGCACAACGTCTCTACAGTACACGTTGTCTCCCCTAATATACAAGGAACACAACATCACTATAGACTACGAACACAACATATCTACAACACATAATCTCTACAGCTTACCATCTCCACAGCACACAATCTCTCCCCTAATATACCACGAACACATCGCTACAACACTGCACACATCCACCATTCCCATCAAACTGGATGTCAAGAGTGCCCATTACAAGCACGCCTATCTCGGACCCCATCTTCGTTCCCATGGCAACCCCATAATCTAATGAAATCACTTATTGTTGGAATACGAAGGTGTCCCTGAAAAAAAATTTTTTGATTTGTTTAACTGTAAGCATCTCTGACCAGTAGCCAATTAACTGTCGTTTTATCGACAAGAATTTTCCCTTCCAGAGGGATTTCGAAAATAACCCGCTCGAACTAAACCACCATGACATTTACGAAGTCATTATCATCATAACCTTGGAGCTGGTCGTTTGCAAATCCCGCGATCATCACGGCGCTTTGGAAAGACTCTAAACAGTTTTCTAACTCTTCTGCCTCATACATTCCCACGCCCATTGTGTCTTCAAAGTCCCCGACCTTCGTGTTCAGTGACCGGTTTGTTCTAACAATTTTGGTGGCCAGTAGGCAAACCTACTAAAAGGACATAACATTTTAATATAGTGTATATGGACAAGTTAGTTGTATATCATTTACGGGACGTAGCAGTCAACCGAAGCATTTTTTGACTGTTTGTGATTTATTGACAAGTTTACGTTCAGTAATTTGTCACTGCTTTCAGAACAACCCGAATTCATGCCAAGTTATGAAAAACAACGCAAGGCGGTCTGCTGCCAAATCTCCCGCAGCTATGTTTCGATCGCGGCATGTGAGATTACAAGTTGTGCCCAAACCTTTTCTCCAAAGTGCCGATAATGCTAAAAAAAATGGTGGGGGGGGGGGGCATTTCTACAGGGGCTCATTGGATCCTCCCCCCCCCCCCCCCCCCCCCACTTGCCATAGGGCAAGCTGACACCCAGGCAAATTGTACACTGTTGGTGTGATGTAGCCTTGACAGTGTGTTCTATAATCAGTTATAATTCAGCAGTGTGTTTAAACATATGAGAGCAATCTATATATAGGGCCTACTTGCAGTGCTGCAGAAATGCCATGTTTGCGATGGGTTATTTCTAACGCTGTTGATGTGTGGCTGTGTATATGATACATTAGGAACACATTGGTTATTCTATCCGAGACAGATAGTAGGGAACTGGCAGTGCTGGAGCGACATTACCCTGTCTGTGAATAATTGAAATTGTGGCAGAGTTAGCAGCAGTGTGGAGACGATGTTTGTTATGTGGCAAATTATGGGGTAAATAAACCATCCCAATTGCAATTCCAATTTTCAAAAAAAATTCAAAATTCGGTCTCGTCTAATCTGCTTCCTCAGCTGTGGTCATTGTTGAGAGCCGTGGTTTTTGTGGGGTTTTAGCCCTGTTTCTTGTCTTATGCGTTCTTACGAGTGAGTCCTCCCTCGGTCTGCTTATATCGGTTTTTGTGTCTGTGATGTCAACTGGGGGATTGGTCGGCGGCTATCTTTTGTGCTCATCTCCTCTTGTGGTTTTCTTTGTTGGTGCAGGCTCCTGGCTCGTCTGGCTTGGCTGGGTGCAGTCCTTATAAGGACTTTTTATTTGGTCTGTTTTCCTACTTTTTTCGTGTATTGTCTGTAGAAACGTTTCGATGTTGTCATTTTCCTGCTTGCGCCTGTTTTCTATTTCCATGAATAGTTTATGTTTCCTTTCGCAGTCTTCCTCCATGGACAACCATGGGATGATCTCTCCGTCACCTATATAGTACTCGAGGCCGGGCTCAGGGTAATAGTGTACATCTGGGTATTCTGTCGTTTGCCCCCGAGGTTCTTGGGCTTCTTCTTTTATTTTTCTCTCCAGCGCATTCTGAATTCCTTGCGCCCGAGTTCATCTCTTTCGATTCTAGGCACTCCTCCAAGGTAGGCCTCTCCGTGCCGTCATCAGGGTGCTGAACTCGGTTTTCGTCGGATGTCTGGCGGGATATTGGTTCCCCTTGTATGTTTCGGGCGACGTGGTTGGGCTGCTGGCTTTAGCTTGCGGTTCAGGCTCAATCTCTTGGATTTTATCTTGCGATTTCTCTGTGGTTTCTTGTATGGCTTCTGTTGTGTTATTTTGGAAAAGTTCCATTTCAGCTTTTTGCAGTTCTCGCTTTGATTTAATGGTTTGTAGGATTTCTTCGTTCCCTTTCTTTATCAGTGCCATATGTTCTACTTCTTGCTTGAAGTTTTGATGGATCTCCTTTATTTGAGCCAGCAGTTTCTCATTGTCGCTGGTCGGAGTCGGCGTCAGCAGTGCCTTGACTTGCTTCTTCAACTCGTCTATCTGGTTTTGCAGTTGATCTCTTTCAGCTTGTGATATACCCGTGGCTGTCTCGCACCTCCGCATTGCGTCCTTATATGATGTCTTTAAGTGATGGCGAGCTTAAGACGTCTCTGTGCCTTTAAAGGTTCGGATAGCCTATGTATCTTGCTCCATGCTTGCCAAGGCAGTTGGCACACTTTCTTTTGTTGTTGGGTGCTCGGAAGTCCGTGTCCAGCTTGGCCAGCGGACACTCCTTGAAGGCGTGGTGATCGGCGCAGTACTGGCAGATTTCCGTCTTACTGCGACATGCTGCTCTGCTGTGCCCGGCCTTCTGGCATCCATCTGAAACATTGATTGACTCTTGGGATGAATCTCTCTAGCTGTTGTATTTTCTTGTTGACTGATACTGTGGTCGGCATCTCGCTCCCCTCTGTCGTCACTACCGCCAAGGTTGTAGGAATCTTGGAGTAGGTGGCCCCCCTCCGCCTTCAAGAATCGGATGTGGAGATTCTCTTCTCGAAGCTGCTTCACGATTTCTTCGTCTGATAGCTCCACTTGGATACACTTGACAACCCACTTGCTTGTCGGTGAGTCGGTGTTTCTGACGCTGGTGTCTTTTTCCTCCCTCTGCTTCTCAGTAGGTTTGGCTCTTGTTTTTGGTGAGTTGTCGTAGTTCTTCCTCGTGGTAGCTTCGTTAGAGGTTGCTTGAGGTTCATGTTGTTTGCTGCAGCTCGCAGGTAGATTCTCTCCGCTCGTCTTCTTGTCGGCTCCCACGCTGCACATCTTGGTTGCCACGTGTCTTTTGGTGTTCTTGCGACGTGCTATTTCCCCCCGTGTTAGGTTTCTTGACTTGTTCAGGTGACTTGTCTTGTTAGTGCTCGCAGTTGCGAATGTGTAACGAATAAACAATGATTACTGGAGTTTATTTTTACCTGGTACATTAGGGAAGACGTGAAGTTGGATGCCACTTGCCTCTTCTTCCGGTAATAATTCCTTGTATCACTTTCATTTCTAAGTGCTTTCCTTTAATTTGTACTTTCCTCTCATGTCTCTTATGAGTGCGGATCAAAACTGAGAAGGCATTTATCAAGGATTAACATAGTTCTCAATGTATGCAGCTGCCCAATAAAATGGCAGTGTTGAAACGTTTCATGAAGTCTTCCTTCCCTTATATGTATGAATAAAATTAGTGAAACTGCGGTAAAGTTGTTGAAATGTAACCAATAAACAATTACTGAAAACGTGACGTTGCGGCGACTAGACTTGATCAGCAAACAGTTCATCATCATCATGTGCCATGCCGATAAGTGTGGGCGGCCATATTTCGCCATCTCTCACGATCACCTGATTCGTGGATCAGCTCAGTGTTCTTGTTTCGACCATGCCATGCGGTCAAGTTATCCAGCTATTTACTTCTCTGACTTTCCTTTGTTCTCTTCCCCTCAATATTGCCCTCTGTCACCATGTTCTCTTATTTATTTCTTCTCAGAACGTGACCCCAAAAATTGACGGTCTATGTCTAATTTCTCTAATCAGTCTACTGTTTTCATTTGTTTCTTGTAAGAATTGGTCACTTGTTTTACAGGACACATTTACGGAAACCATAGAGCGTTGCGGCGACTAGCCTTGATCAGCACACAATTGCATGCACAAAAACGCACAAAATACACACGGGGAATATACTACTGGCCTACCACAGGGATCACCATTATCTCCGGTACTGTTCAACGCCTACACAGTGAGAATCACCAGTGAGCAGATCACTGGACCTGGCAGGACATTGTCATATGCCGATGATGTTTTAGTGTATCGTCAGGGGAAGGATAGAGAGGAGGTTGCTGTGGAACTACAAACCGAACTCAATCGCATAAGTACTTGGTGTGATGAAGCTGGGGCAATGGTCAACCCAACAAAGGCAACAGTGACTTGGTTCTCGTTGAATAATCATATTGTCAACACTCCAACAGTGACAACAATAAGGCATAAGAACGGGATGAGAAGAATATGTGTACAGTGGAATTCTGCGGCGGTGAAATACATTAAACGTTATGGGTTCTAAACGTTTTAGTGAAAGAGTGCAGAATAGACTAGAAACCTTCGTGAAATACTGCTAATTTGTTATTTCTTTGTTTCTTATTCGCTCGCTTTGAACCCAAGCGTAGTCCATACATACACTGCTATTTCTATTAGCACTGGACTTATTTTTGCCTGTGGACTAGCTTTCCATATTAGCGGTGTTCCTCGCCATCAGGTGAAACCACTCCGGCTTTAGGCGTACTTGTAATTTACATGCATTTTAGTCCAACTGACCGATGAAGGGGTTGAACCCGCTACCTAGGCATCAGCACACCGGATGTTTAAGAGAGAGTGCTCTTATCTATCCGGTCACACTGACCTTAAACTAAAGCTAATATTAAGTTTACGTCCAGAGCACACAATGTATCACGTACAATGCATACAACTCGACGTCCCTGTTATGATGAGCTGGCATACGCAATAAAACCACAACAGCACACACACATGTGTGTACACATATTTTGACAGAATTCGTCAGTTTACACCAATTAAAAAAGTGACTTGCATAATCTTTACATGACGTCGCAGTCAAACCTAGGGCTTACTGGATATTTGTGATTGTGACAGGCAATTTTAGGTTAAGATAACTTGCCATTGCTTTCTGAACGGCTGACACTCGTATCATTTTGAAAATAAACGCAAAGCAATTGATTCCAAATCGCCTTCGGCCGATTTCGAACCCGTTATGTCGGAATTGTGAAACTGTATCCACAACCCCTAAGCCACACACGTGTGCAGATATCCGCTTGGAATATGCCCGCTTAATTGTTGCTTTGTACATAACTGAGGACATTGTCGAATATCTGAGCTGTGGGTATTAGAAACATTAACATAGTCACTGAGAACCAAGAAGAGGTAGAAGATTATCTTTGAGTGGTCAGCTCTTACACATATCAGGGAATTGCTACTTCAAGCAAACACGGACAAACGGGATACTTGATTTGACATAAACAACAGCTCATGAATACGTGCATGTATCACAGCATAACATTGGGGCGAAGCAGGGCTGGATTCATCATCATTATCATGTGCCAAAACGATAGGCGGTCATTGTTAGCCATCTTGCACGATCATCAGATTCTTGGATCAACTGGTTTTGTTTTGATAATGTTATGTGGCCATGCCATCCATGCATTTATCTCTCTGCCTTCCGCATGTTCTTTTCGCACCAATCTTTCCCATTGTATCAGTTTTCCAATTTCATTCTCTTCATTATGTCCCAAAACAAATCTTTACTGTCTGCGGTTAATTTTTCGATTTAGTTTATGGTTTTTATTTGTTTCTTGTAGGATATGCTCATTGATTTTTCAGTTGGTCCATGGTCATGTTTGCATTGTCCATAGAAACCGCCTTTCCATTGCCACTAGCTGTTTCTCAGCTTCTCAACTTATTTTCCAAGGTTCACATCCAATTAACAGAATAGGTTCTATATAGCACTTCAGCACTCTTTTTTTCTCATTGCAGTTTATAACTTTTTATTGGTCAATATGTTTTCCATCTTGCAAAAATGCTACTTTTGCCATAGCAATTAGGACTCATCATTATCCTGTGCCATGCGGGTAAGCGTAAGCGGTCATGTTTCGCCATCTCACACGATCACCAGAGTCGTGGATCATGTATGTGTTCTAGTCTCCACCATGCCATCCGGTCAAGCCATCTAGACATTGACTACTCTGCTTGCCGTTGTTCTTTCCCCCTCATATTTACCAGATGTAACCAAGTTCTCTAGTTTATGTCTTATAATAACATACGCAAAAAATTTTGACTGTCTAATTTCTTTAATGAGTTTATGGAATTCATTTGCTTCTTGTAGGACTTGCTCATTGGTTTTTCTGTTTGTCCATGACATTCACTGTATTTTCCTCAGAAACCAGGAAATTTAAAAATTGACTTGGGTTCTCAGATCAAAACAGCTTTACCGAGTACCAAAATATGTCTACTGAGGCAAATGCGGCAAATGTGATACTAACCATAGCACGCACCGACTTCCGATTGCTCTATACAAATATGGGTCTTGTACTGTATGCCCCAAGACCACACTTTTAATGGTCATTTATAAAGTATGGCCTTGCCGAATTATTGATTTGCGGACGTAAATTACAAGGACCTCAAAAGTCAGAGTCGGTTCGCCTGATGGCGAGGGACACTAGTGATAGGGAAAGCTAACCCACACGCAACATGCAGCCCAGAGCTACTTGGAGTAGCATGTGTGGACTACGTATGAGTTCAAAGTGAGCAAGCGCCAAAACAAAAACAACAACAACAACAACAACAACATCTACGCCCTTTCGATGCAAGGCATGTGTAAAGTTTGCTTACTTATACTTCCTTATACAAAGACTTATCCTAACTTACACTTGAGGGTTTATTATTGTTTATGTTTTTATATAGATACGTGTGGGCGTCCCGGCGCTGTGGCTTACGGGCAGTGAAAGAGTTTCAGAATTTCTCGACATAACGATTGGATGGTTCGAAATTAGCCGCATATAATTTCGATTCAGACCGTCTTGCGTCGATGATATAGACGTCTGTCGTTCAGCAAGCAACGGCTAGCTAAAGAACTTAAAAACAGCCTTCTAAACCACAGTCAAAAATGGTATGGTTGATTGCATAGTCCCGTAGAAAAAATGCAACTAAATTTATACTTCTAGGTACCAAAATCGTTTAAGTGCTTGGGGCTTGAAATGAATCTCGCCTTGGGGAGAAGAGTTGGAACCACAGCACCTAGAGATTAATAATAATAATAATAATAATAACAATAATAATAATAATAATAATAATAATAATAATAATAATAATAATAATAATAATAATAACACATATACTTATAATGTCCGTTAAAGTAAGGGAGAACTATATTATAAATAGCATGGAGACTACAAAGTAGTGATCAATTCGGCTTTTGTTAAAGATACAACGGGACTCGATGCCCGCAGATTCATGCATAGACAGGGTGTTGCAATGCAACATCACGTGAAGCCTCATTGACAAATAGGCTCCGCCTGAGAATGAGCAAACTCCAAGAAAAATCTGATCAGAGATAGCGCCAAATGGAGTTCGCTCATCCGGGTAATTTAGTTACTGACCCGGAAATTGTTCTCTACGCGCATGCGCATGTTCTCCTGCCTACTGCATCATAATCTTATTCATTATGAATAGAGTCAGAGGGAAGTACCGCGATATCCCTACTCTTTGTCGGGTAAGAGGTGGAGCACAGGCGAGCTAACAAAGTAAAAGGTTAACATTGCTAAATTTGAATCATTGATGGTATCTGTCGTTGTTAAATGATTTAGTGCCGAAGGATAAAATATCGCCAAATATGACCTTACCTTTTGGGCAGAAGGAGATATATCGCCACACTTGAGCAGTCGTGTTATTTGTTTCGTTTCGCTTTATAATTCTGTTTCAATGATCAGTGAACGAAGTCACAGAACATGCAAGGCTAGAAGGATCTGAAAGGCCATACGATGCCTGATTTTGACACAGACTACTAAGAGGGTAATTTAATAAGTAAGTAACAAATGGCTGTAGAAAAAAAAAACTAAAGATGATACCTTGAAACCAGCTTATTTTTGTACATGCATTGTCCCTTTATTTCTCAACATAATTTCCACCAACATTGACGCACTTATCCCATCGTTTTATCAGTCCTCCTAAATCGGCTGCATAGAACTGAGTGATTTGATTTAATTGACCTACCATCCCACAGAACTGTGTGACTTACTTATTGACTCGCTCTAGTAACGTTTTCTACCCAGCTATGTACCGCTTTACGGGACAAACATTTATCAGCATAAACAGGAAACCTACCTTGGTGGGAGACATTTCGCGAATGACGCCGAAGTTGAATGTGAAGTGAAAACGTTGTTTAGAAAACAGAGCACGCAGTTCTATGCGGCCGGGTTGGGAGGACTGATACAACGATGGGGTAAGTGCATCAATGTTGGTGGACATTATGTTGAGAAATAAAGGGGCAATGTGTGTGTGTATATATATATATATATATATATATATATATATATATATATATATATATATATATATATATATATATATATATATATATATATATATATATATATATTAAATTTTAAAAAAAAAAAAAAAAAAAAAAAAAAAAAAAAAAACTGGTTTCAAGTTGTTATCATCTTTAGTTATTTTTCTACATCCATCTGTGACTTACTTACTAACTTACCCTCGTAGTTTCCTGTTCCAAATACCACACGCTCCCTGTGAGCATGGGGTCGGTGTCTGTTCACATTGAAGCACCAAACATCTGTGGAGGAAACAGTAACAGTCTAGGCTTAACCGCATCCACTGCTTATGCGTTGAGCTGAAAATTGGGCCATAATTATATACTAATATGCCTCTCCCCGTATAGGAAGTTCAAGTACCAGCCCTGCACATTACAACGGTTTGTGAGCTTAGAGAAGTAAAGCACAGATTTTCAATGCAATCCGCGTAGAGATAGGACGTTGACAGGTACAGTGTCGAGAGGACAGTCTCTACAGTAACATGGCTCCTATAAATGCTAGCTTACACTATGGTGCAAGGAAAGATGTTCCCAATTTGTCGAGCTTAAAGAGTTATAATTCAGTGTAACACAGTATTCTCAAAGAAAATCATAAAACAAACAACCACTCCATATCCAAATAGAGGATAGGAGGACGCATGTATTTGTCTAGAGGTGGGAGCAGTTCTGACGATCAGGCAACCTCGTGCTGATGTGTTTGTCCTCTGTTGTTGAATGACACCCAACGCATCAAATAGAAGTGCCATATTTGGCAGCATCAGACTAATCCACGTCATCTACGTGTTTGCTCGCTTGGCCGCAATCCATCAAAGATCATTCCATCTATGTCGCGTTTTCTTAGCCTGGATACCTTGTTTTCTACATTACATTCATCATCGTATCTTGTTCCTCCTGTACATTGCGGTGTCGAGATGATTGTAAATTGCGGTGTTAAGATGGTTTATGAACGCAGAAGAGTGCCCGTTTCATGGGCGTCGTTTATCAAAATTTCCATGGACTCTTATTCCCCCTGACCATCGTTTACATTGTCGGCATCTTCTTCTGGTTCCATTTGATCTGTACATCATTGCTTGTTATGGTATACTGTCAGTTACTAGCCTAGTTATGTGACCGAACCATTTCACTTGCTGTTATATAATGAAATTTAGCACTGCCATTATCACATTATTCTGGCTTAATATCATTTACTAGAAAACCTGACCGGTTAGCGGGGTAAGGGTATCCCCTATCAAAGGAGATGTAACACGCCTCCTTTCCTCCGTTAGTCTACGGGACACCCTTGGGCAAGGTGGAGTACCCGTTTAGCCCCCCGATCAGGGTTACGTGAAGCCATGGAAGCAGGTGGTGGATGGAGTGTGAGAGCAGCCGACAGATTGTTGTCGGTTATGGTCTTGCACTCTGCGGCGATAGGCAGATGATCTCATCAGTAGATTCAATGGCTATGGCCACCGACTAATACAGTCACTGCCCAGAAGGAAAGCAATGGCAAACTACCTTCTGCAAAACTTGCCAAGAAACCATAGCAACCATGAAAGAAAATATAATAAGAAAGAGATCTGGTGGCGAGACCCCCAGACCAGGCAGATCAGATAACACTGGGGAAGAGTGTGACACAGGGACCAGTACTAGTAATCGTGATGACGGAGTTAATCCTGACTGTGTTACCAAGGAAATCCCCTGTGTCGGACTAAGAAACAGAGTGAGAATAGCAACCTGGAATGTGAGAAGTCTGTATGAGGGAAAGCTTAAAGTAGTGTGTGATGAGATTGAGAGGTTAAACATTCAAATTTTAGGAATTAGTGAACATCGCTGGAGCGGCAAGGGACATTTTACAACTGAAAATGGAAGTCTTTTCATTTATTCTGGTAGAGACGCCGGAGGCCAGAGTGGAGTGGCATTTTGTTTAGATAAGACAACTGCAAAATCTTTAATGGGATATAATCCAGTTAGTGATAGAATCCTCACTATTAGACTTAAAGGCTGTCCCAAAAACACAACTCTCATACAGATATATGCACCTACTTCAACAGCAGAGGAGGACGAAATGGAAGATTTTTACAACACACTACAAGACACATTAAATAAGATTGGTCATAATGATATAACAATAATAATGGGAGATTTTAATGCAAAAGTTGGGGCTGGAAGAGGTGAAAATGAGAGACACGTTTTAGGAAAATTTGGATTAGGAAATAGAAATGATGCAGGAGACAAATTAATTGAATTTTGCACAGAAAATGAGTTAACTACAGCCAACACGCTTTTTAAACAACATGCAAGAAGACTCTTCACATGGAAGTCTCCAGACAATATTACCAAAAATCAGATAGATTATATTTTAATACAAAGAAAATGGAGATCAAGCATAACATCTGCAAAAACCCTACGTAGTGCAGACTGTGATACAGATCATCAGTTATTAGAAGCAGATCTGAAATTAAAACTCAAAAAGCTTATCCGAGGACCAAGGCCACTTCGTTTTGATCTCACAAAAATACCGGATGCATACACTGTAGAAGTTAGGAATCGCTTTGGGGTCTTGATGTCTGTACAAGAAGAAATGACACCTGATGAACTGGCAGTACAAGCTAGAGATATCTTGATAACTGCAGCCAAAGTTTAATTCCGACCAAGAAAAAGCAACTTAAGCCATGGATTACATCAGACACGTTAGAATTAATACAACAACGAAGGGAACTTAAACAGAAAGGAGGTGAATCCGATAACAGCAGGATGAAGTATAAATCTTTAACTCGAGAAATAAGAAAGAACACAAGAAAGGACAACCATTAATACATACAAGATTGCTGTACCAGAATAGAGCAATATCATAAGACTGGAAGAGATTATGAAATGTTCAAAGACATGAAGTTATTGACAAGAAATGTTCAACCTCAATTGAATGTTATCTGTGACAAGATGGGAAATACCTTAACAGAATCTAGACAAATTCTAGAAAGATGGCAGGAGTACTGCAGTGGAATGTATGATATGAGTGACAGTGAGAATATGAATGAGATACATGAGCCAATGACAGCAGAGACAGAACCTGAATCCTCATTAGATGAAATTGTATGGGCAATAAAGAACCTGAAGAATGGTAAATCACCTGGATGTGATGAGATACCAGCTGAACTAATTAAAGCAGGAGGAGAAGAAAGCATACACATATATCATGCATTATGTACAAAGATTTGGAAATATGGTATATGGCCAAAAGATTGGAAGAGAACTATCTTCATTCCAATACCAAAAAAGGGCAACCTGAAATTATGCACCACCTATAGAACTGTTGCCCTGATCAGTCATGCAAGTAAAATTCTACTAAAAGTCATAATGGGAAGACTTCGTAAGAAAATGGAAGAAGAGATTAACGTAGTTCAAACTGGATTTAGACAAGGAAGAGGAACAAGAGATCACATATTCAACATGCGTTTAATAATAGAGAAGTGCAGAGAATTTAATGTATACCTATTCTCATGTTTTGTGGATTATTCAAAAGCATTTGACCGTGTACAACATCAGAAACTTTGGGACATCATGAGGAATATGGGCTTTCCATCACATGTAGTACAACTCATAAAAATGCTCTATCTAGACCAACAAGCAGCAGTTAGAATAGTTGGCGAGGCATCAGATTGGTTTGACATCAAGCAAGGAGTCCGTCAGGGCTGCGTGCTGTCACCCTATTTGTTTAACCTGTACGCCGAAAATATAATGAGAAATGTAAGAGATGATATAAACAGGGAGCTATATGATGCCCTAAATATTGGCGGTCATGACATACCGGAGATTCGATATGCTGATGATACAGTATTACTATCCACAACACAGAATGGCATAGAAAACCTAATAGCTTCAACCCAATTGAATAGCGAAAATCACAACTTATATCTTAACATAGCAAAAACCAAGATAATGCATACAGATAAAACTACTATGGAGAAAGAAATATACATTAATGGGGAAAAATTGGCGGTAGTGGAAAATTTTGAATATCTTGGTTCATTGATTACCAACAACGGTAACACAATGAAAGAAATTAAACGGCGACTATCAATTGCTCTTCAAAGACTAAAACAGCTGAATAAATTATGGAGTGGGACAGATAGAACTATAAAAATTAGATTTTTAAGAGCATGCATCTTTCCCATTGCAACATACGCCTGTGAGACATGGAAACTTACTAAACAAGCTGAACAGCGCATAAACGCCTTTGAATATAACTGTTATAGACGAGTTCTAAGATTATCTTGGATAAAGAAAAGAACAAATGCATCCATACTTCAAGAGTTGAATATTGAAGAAGGTTGGCTATTAAAGACGATAAAACAAAGAAAATTGAAATATTTTGGTCACTTGAAACGTCACGAAAGTTTGGATAGAACAATAATGGAGGGGTATATGCCTGGGAAGAGAGGAAGAGGAAGGCCAAAGAGAAGATGGGTGCAGGATGTGGCGGATGATCTCCAGATGGGTGTATCAGACGCGGGACATCTTGCTTATGATCGAGAGGTTTTCCGGAAGGTTGTTATGGGAGCGAGGTTCTGCAAAGGACATGCTACTGAATGAATGAATGAGAAAACCTGAGAATAGTATACATTGAATTGTCTTTGTCTAGAATTCACTAGGTGAAAGAAATAGAGAAAGACCTAAAGCACACAGAGAAGAGAAATAGAGATAGAAATGAATAATAAGCATCAGTCATAGATGGAGCAGCATGAGATAAGAAGTGAATAACTTTGAGTGAGTTGTTTAAGGGCATATGCCACAATTGGGGATTATGGCTGATAGTACAAGAATAAGAATATATCCTAATTATCTTCCTTATAACAATAACTTTATTTCAACTAAAGCAAGTTAACAAGACAACGGACAAAACTACTCTTGGAAACGAAAGAAGATGATTCGACACTGCTTTTAATGGACGAGCCAATAACTTCAGGAAAGCACTTGGGGGAAAGCTCATTAATGATAACTAACTATTGATTTCTCCATATTCCATTTCCTGGACACGTCCGGACGCAGAGAATAGGTCGGGCTGATTTCTTCTATTTCAACAGTTTAGAAAACCGATATTCTATCAATTTTAAACGGCGTAATACATTTCTCTTTTGCCTTGCTGGTGTTCACTTTATTATGCAAATAGGAAATTATTGACTGTAGCAGGACGTGGTATTAAACACATGTTTAAGGAAAATACAAGGTATGTTCAGATGTTGCAAGAAATAATACATAACAAAGAAAGGTAAGGCTAGATCCTTCAGAGACATAACCACCCGAAATGCCGTGTAACTCTCACTTCCTATGAAATGAGGATTGCACGACTTTACAGATGTCGAATCAAGTTGTCGGGCAACTTTGAAGAAGGTGACCCCGACTTACGCTATGCTTGCTATAATCATTGATGCATTCCGTTTGGGTGGTCACAGTGTTTATTCATTGGTAAATCTTCTGGACGATTGAGTTTCAAGTATTCTAAGCCTTGCATCTATCAGAGTGAGATTGGTGTAGAGACTTCCTCTGTATTCGGTGTCGAAGCACTGTCTCAATGGTTATTGTGAAGTAAAGCTATCTTTCTCCCCCACAAGCGAGTTCGTACAAGCGGTCCTGGACCACACATCTGCGGATAGGCTTATTAAAATATAACCAGGTCATTATTTTCCACAACTCATGCGGACTGGCTGAGATCAGGCCTAGGTTGGTCACGTGAACTCCACATTGGTATACATTTCATTGCCAAAAAAAATTTCCAACCCAATACTCAGATGATTTTTGCTCATCAAACTATCATCTTGCACGTCCCACGACGTGATACAACCTTAAATACTTCATTACAGGTGTTAACTTCACAAACCATTGCATCAAACTATCATCTTGCATGTCCCACGACGTGATACCTCCTTAAATACTTCATTACAGGTGTTAACTTCACAAACCATTGCATCAAGCTATCATCTTGCATGTCCCACGACGTGATACCTCCTTAAATACTTCATTACAGGTGTTAACTTCACAAACCATTGCATCAAACTATCATCTTGCACGTCACACGACGTGATACCTCCTTAAATACTTCATTACAGGTGTTAACTTCACAAACCATTGCATCAAACTATCATCTTGCACGTCACACGACGTGATACAACCTTAAATACTTCATTACAGGTGTTAACTTCACAAACCATTGCATCAAACTATCATCTTGCACGTCACACGACGTGATACCTCCTTAAATACTTCATTACAGGTGTTAACTTCACAAACCATTGCATCAAACTATCATCTTGCATGTCGCACGACAGGATATACCATTAACAGATTCAGCGACAAACAAAAAGTAGGTTCCGACCAAACAAAAATGGATGGCGGATAATCGAAAGTAGTTAGGACTTATCGAGACTTAATATGGTAGCAGTTTACATAGAAAAAAACTACTGTATATAAATAACCCCATAGCAGGTACGGACAGACACTTAAGACGATTAATCTTCCCATGGCACTTCATCAGTTAAACACTTTGTTACATATGCTAACTTCACAAGACATTGCATCAAATAGTACAATATAGCATAGTAACAGAGCGTCTGTTATGAATACTCCAGACAAGTGTATATTCCTGAACGCCCAACTTGGGATGCTAACTTCACAAGACATTGCATTAAACATTAAAAGGACGCATACACACGCAGCTCCGTCATGCAGGTTTAATGAACAGTGATGATACGATTGCCGTTTGTTAATGAGAAAGCCACTCTCAGGGACAACCGAAAATATCACAGTCGATTCGGTAAACATCTGTTTCCCATTGACTTCCAATGTTCTTGATCAAATATAAATTCCCATTTATAGCGCCACTCAGTTATCACATTACACATTTATTTTTATCTTTTCGGCAAAATAAACCAGGCATTTTATGAAATCTGAAGCTCATTGTAGAAATGATTTTGCGAAAAAATTGAAAAAGGAGATAACATTACATTTGTGTGGCACCGCATATATTTTTTTGTTTATTTATGTTGTTTTTAAAATGTTTTTAACATATCGAAATATAGCTATAGTTTGTACAGTTTATACTTAGCAATAAAGCACAGTACGTTTCTTTAGTTCTTTCTTTCTTTCTTTCTTTCTTTCTTTCTTGCTTAGTTGCCCCACAATATGAAGTATTTATTTATTGTTTTTTCCTTCCACCATTTCTTTTTTCTTTCTTCAATTTAATTTTATTTTCTTGTCTTTATTGTTTGCTTCGGTGCTCTACCATCTGGCTGTATTTATTTATAATGTCCCCTCTCCTTACATGTGATTCAAGAACATTCAAGACACTGTTGTCTTAACTATGTGTTTCATAGTCTTTATTTTCCAGTCTCCCTGGCCAAGGAGTTAACGACATTGTTCGTAATCCCGTATATCCACGTGGGGAAAACAGCTGCGCGAGATTCGGCAGCGGATCACGCCGCCCTGGTAACTTACAGGGATATGTGAGGCGGTCGTTAAGAAAGCAATGGCAAACTACTGAACGTAAAATGTTGCCTAGTATATCAACAGCAGCTGAAAATGCTGGTGGTGACTGCAACGTCCTGTAAGGGATATGCAAAATAAATTTTAAAAAAAGTAAAAACTCTTTATTTAGTTAGTTAGTTAGTTAGTCGCAGTTCCAACTTCACAGCAACGGGTCGTCCCCATTATGCTCCGTTCCTGTGCCAGTCTTTATTTTCCTGGGTTTAATGGGATGAGTATGGTTGATTCAAACTGCAGTAGGTAGAGTTGCATAAGTTATAGCAGTAATGGTGAGTGAAAACGCAGCCACACTGACTGAGAGCCGACTCCAGTCCACAATGTATGTCTGACTCGCCGACATAACACCAATGTCTGACTCGCCTACAGAACGCCAATGTCTGTCTCGCCGACATAACACCAACACCAACACTGACTCGCTTACAGAACACTAATGTCTGAGTCGCCAGAACACCAAATATTGACTCGCCAACAGAACACCAAATACTGACTCGCCTACAGAACACCAATGTCTGACTCGCCTACAGAACACAAATGTCTGAGTCGCCAGTAGAACACCAAATATTGACTCGCCAACAGAACACCAAATACTGACTCGCCTACAGAACACCAATGTCTGACTCGCCTACAGAACACAAATGTCTGACTCGTCAATAGAACATCAAATACTGACTCGCCAACAGAACACCAAATACTGACTCGCCTACATAACAACAAATATAGACTCTGTAAAAGCACAACAAATACTGACTCGCCTACAGAACACCATCGACAGTCGCTGTTACTCATTACCGGATGCTACTTGATGCCAGGTTCCCGTAGTTCACAGTGACCACCGATCTCTCAACACTTCCACAGTTGCTGATGCATGCACAGCTCTGAATCCCAAATCATTCAACTGTCTCAAAGGACTTAGCAATCGGTACGGCAGAACTTATTTGTATTTAAGGTTCACAGTTGCACCATTTTCTGTGCAAATAAAAAAAAAAGGCGTAACAATTTCACTAAAACTGAATGTCAAATAACACAACGACAATAATGATTTCTCAACACGTTCCGGCTGCGAGGTGGAATAAAATATATTTAAAGGTAAAGAAATAATACGCAACTTCTGTTAACTAGTTTGTTTCAAAACTAAATCTTCTTCTGAATTCTACTTACTCAAGCCAATTATACGTGTTTAGTTTTCTTTCTGAAGCTATAAACATTATTGAACTTTAAAAATAAAAATCCATAATGTTCAGTCCATTACGCGCATTGTAATATATTAAAGCAAGATATTAAAGATGTATACCTTCTTTATTTCCTTGATGGCATTTCTATGCTTTTGTTTTTTTTCTGGGATTATGCTTACTGTTTTGGAAAGCCTGGGGACTAGAAAGTTAAAAAGAATTGGCTGAATACGAACATTATAACTTGTACGTAGTTGTATGTTGGAGACACGACATCCTTTGCTAATGGCTTGGACTTTTGTTGCTTGAGTGCAGTCGGAGAAGGATAAATCCCTCACAGCACATAACTGGCCGAGTGTGACAATGTGGTAGTTTCTTGTGTCATGTGTACTTCGTCTTTTCTTTCTTCTTTGTTAACCTTCAGACTTTGTTGTGAATAAATCCAAAGAAAGAAGCAGTCATATTCAGCTTGTTGGCATCCCTATAGAGGTTGCTCTCAAATGGAGCGGGTGTATGCCAAAATGCGTTCCTCTGCTGCGCATATGTTGGACACTCTTGCCACAAATGTTTAGCTATCATTTTACCAGGCCCACAGTTACAAGCATCAGTATTTCTTATCTTTAGTTTATGAAACATGTGGTATTGAGGTATGTTGTGTTTTGTTGTGTCTTGTTGTGTCGTGTTGTGTGTTGTGCTCTATTGTGCTTTGTTGTATTTATTTTACCAATCCCACAGTTACAAGCATCAGTATCTCTGATCTTTAGTTTATGAAATATGTGGTATTGAGGTATGTTGTGTTTTGTTGTGTCTTGTTGTGTCGTGTTGTGTCTTGTTGTGTCGTGTTGTGTGTTGTGCTCTATTGTGCTTTGTTGTGTAATGTTGTCTTGTGTATTGTTTCTTGAGTCCTGCTGCGTCCTGTTGTCTTGTTGTATCTTGTTGTGTGTTGTGTTCTGTTGTGTCTTGTCGTGTCTTATGTCCTGTTGTGTCTTGGTGTGTCATAGTCTAAAGATTATTACATGTTCTTTTCTTTGATGTTTATAATATGTATAGTTCAATCATGCCACATTGCATGATGCAACATGCACATTCAGGCCCGCCTCCGTGGCGACGGTAATACGGACGAGATTCGTAATGCCACTTACCCACGTTCGAAACAATGTTCATACAACGGCATAAAATCAGTATTAACATCTAGAGAGATTACCAACGCATTAAAAATGACAATTGTTAAATGCTACGTATATTCAACGCTGCTGTATGGCTTGGAAGCCTGGCCATTGAACAAACAACTAGAAAGTCGCACAGTGGACCTAGAGGTGTGGATATACAGACGAATATGTCGTATTTCATGGAAACAAATAAGAAAACAGAGGAGGCAAGTGAAATATTTCAATCACGTTAAAAGACATGATACTCTTATAAAAACCATACTGGAGGGCAAAGTTGAGGGCAAGAGAGCACGAGGTTGACAGCAATACAAGTGGAAGGATAACATCAAGAGATGGACGAACATCCGCCTGACAGAATGTACAGACAGGGCGAGAGACAGACATTGTTGGAGATCCATTGCAGCGAACCTTCATTGTGGAGACGGCATCTGATTGATTAATTGATTGATATCAAGCTAAGGTAGTTTTCTTTTCAGTCTTCCTTTGCTGATCTGCCGGCCTCTTCATGTCCAGGTATTTCGCAATGTGCGAAGATCAACAGTATTACACCCCGTTTCTATATCTGGCATTGTCCTGATATGTGTACAATGTGATGCGTTAAGATCAAGTTAATACGTGTGATCTTTAGTGTTATGTGTGTTTTGTGACAGCATTTGCGTGTATTTATTTCTAAAACCACACGATTCGATCACATGGAATACAGTAGAATATATTCTAAATATAAAATGTACGATTCGATCACATGGAATACAGTAGAATGTATTCTAAATATAAAATGTCACATTCTACCATCACCCCTACCTCGTTCATCCTGAGAAAATAATTTATATTAGCGTCCATCGCCTGGCTCAGATTGATAATCATGTGAACCAGTCAACCATTATTAGGATACATGAAGGTGATTGTTGTTCAAAGTTTAGTTTAGTCGATGGATCAACATCACGGCACACAGGTGTAACCCATAACTGCCCCGCTCTACTCCTAACCCACGCCTGAGTCAGGAGAAATTCAGCAAAGTACACTAACTCCATAGCACCGGCAAGGATCCTGAAATACTGTGGGTAGATTTTTAACTCGAAATCTTTCCCGGGCAGCGCCGTTAGACTACTCTTTTTCGATTTCCAACTGCCAAGGGATTATTTACGTGCGCAACAATACATACGTGCGTCCGATCTCACTATCCAAAAGACCAGGGGAAATTTTGTTACTAGAAGTCCATGTGAAAAAATCCCGACCTTCACGGGGGCTTGACACCATACCCTGAGACCAGTCAGCCCCCTGGAAAACATCCATGATTGTTGTACAACGATGGCGATGATGTATTATTATAACACAGGAACATGTACACGTCGTAAGGCTTACTGGACATGTGGTGCTGGGCTGATATTTTATAGAGCACTTGGCTCTCCAAATATGATGTGGTCAGTATTACGACAACTACCTGGGGGACTGAGTGGTCTCAAGGTATGGTGTCCGCCTCGAGTGCTGGAGGTCCCGGGTTTAAGCCCCTGTGTGAGCCTGAAGTTTTTCACATGGACTTCTAGTAACAAAATGTCCCCTGGTCTCTGGGTAGTGAGATCGGACACCCGTGTGTATTGTTGCACACGTAAAAAAATCCCGTGGCAGTTGGAAATCGAAAAAAGAGTAGCCTAACAGCGCTGCCAGGGCAAAATTTCGAGTTAAAGATCTACCCAAAGTATTTCAGGATCATCGCCGGTGCACTGAGTTGAGATTCTCCAGACTCAGGCTTGAGTTAGGAGTAAAATGGAGAACTTATGGGTTACACCCGTGTGCCGTGATGTTGTTCCGTCGCCTAAACTAAACTAAACTAAACTAAACTAAACTAAACGACAACTACCTTCACTCCCTAAGGCATATCATATTTTTATCTAATTATAGGAGTACTAAAATATCATATGTATCTGTCTATTAAACTGTTCGTCTGTCTACCTGTTTGTGTGTCCGTTAAATCGTTCAGTGATACTGTTGCAGTGATAAAATATATAGCTATATAGACAAACTGACTGACTGATTGACAAACACACTGACAGACAGAAAGAGCGGAGAAAGAAAGCAGAGAGCAGAGACAGAAAGCAGAGAGGCAGGCGGACCAATGGAAACAGATTAAATGTGACAGAAAACTGATGAATGAACAGACAAGAGGGGGTGCAGGCGCGCATACAGACAGAGAAGTAGAAAAGACAGACATATTAGATACTCATAGATAAACGGATGGACATATAAAAAAAAAGAATGCTTGCAGGCAAACAGTAGACATACAATCAACATAATGACCGACTGTTTGACAGAGACATATAGACCCTCAGAGATCCAGGCGGAAGGAAAGATAGGCAGACGATTAGACAGGCAGACAGAATGGCAGCATAACAGTTTAACATGTTGGCTGACAGACAGAATGACTGACTTGCGGACGGAAAGATGGCCTGACGGGCATGCGAATGGGCAGATAGCCTAAGTGACAGACTGGTAGTCTGACAGACGAACTTACTGACGAAAGGATGTATGGATACGTAAATACTTAGACATTGATACATAACGATAGACAGACTGACGAATTGAGTGGCATATATCAACATTTTTGTTATCATTGTACTCCTTATATGCGTCCGAAGTCTTTACAATACGTGCCATGAACGCAAAATAACTTAAATGGATTCTGAATTTATGATTCATGAAATGACATTTCATTTCTGCCCCGTAAAAATTACCCTGTATAGAAGTTTCTCAAAATACGGTATTTTCTCCCGGGAAATTGACAGCGCGGTATTTTTCCCCGGAAAAGGTAATGACAGTATGGCGTTTTTTGCGGAAAGTCCTGCCATTTATAACAAATCAGTCCTTAATTTGAACTTCCACCGAGAGATTGGATCTAAATCTCCCAAGAGACCTGGTCTTGTCCACATACAAGTGCTTCAAATTTCTGACCCGTCGATTTAAATGTCAGTAATTTGATAAGGCCTCCGGCTTCGCGCCTGTTTATCTCCCGTGGTCATCGGACAATGATAAGAGCGACAGATCATGAAATCCCTGGTTGCTGTTAAATTATCTCAGGTTGCGTTGAAACTATCAGTTTGGCATTGAGCAAGTGTTACCTGATCTCCCGCTCTCTCTGATCTCTGTCTCTCTGTCTCTCTGTCTGTCTGTCTGTCTGTCTGTCTGTCCTCTCTCTCTCTCTCTCTCTCTCTCTCTCTCTCTCTCTCTCTCTCTCTCTCTCTCTCTCTCTCTCTCTCTCTCTCTCTCTCTCTCTCTCTCTGAAGCGAGATAATACTGAACAACAAAAATCAAAGATTGAATAGGAATACGAGCTAAAGATCATAATATTAACATTTGGCGGTGAGCATGGCCTAATTGAAAAGAACTCGTGTTCTTAAACATCCGGTGTTTTGATGCCGAGGTAAGGGGTTCAACCCCTAAACCGGACAATATAATAAAATGTTGACTTCTCATCCTTGACTTGGGGATGGAAATTACAAGTACCTCTGAGGTCGAAGTAGGTTCGCCTGATGGCGAGGGACACTGGTAATAGGGAAAGCTAATCCACGCGCAAAATTCAGCCCAGTGCTACTAACAGTAAGGTATATGATCTACCGGTGAGTTCATAGAGAGCGCAAACAATAATAATATATCAACATTGTGCGTTATACCATGGAAACAGTATTGATAGCTGAAAATGAAAGAGATATGCAACAGTTGTTGAACATTGTGGGAATACAGAGTGCAAAAAGGAGACTTTCCATGAACCTTAAGAAAACGGAAGTAACGGTTATATCAAAGAAAACAGAACAAATTGGTATGTCAAAGAAAACAGACCCAACGGTTTGATTAAAAAAAAAAAAAAAAAAACAGAACCAACGGTTATATCATACAAACAGAACAAATTAGTATTTCAAAGAAAACAGAACAAATTGGTATACCAAAGTAAACAGAACAAATTAGTATATCAAAGAAAACAGAAGCAACGATTATATCAAAGACAAAAGACCAAACTGGTATATCAGGGTTTGAGTCAGAAGAGTTGTATCGTAATAATTCTGATGTACGGAACTGAATTATGGACCACGCTGGCCGACGTATCTCCCAGAGCACGTGTGAGTGTGCTAGTCAGAATATTACTGTCAGCGACCTGTGCGCTGCAGCTTTCACGACTCCGCTACTTTCGCACTGCACGAAATAACAATTCATGACATTTGCGAAAGGAATGCAATTTATTCAGAGCCGACATGTGAATGGCTCTACAAGCATTAGGTTTCATCATTGTTACACAATATGAATATATCAACGTGATGATAGATGATGCTAGCATTACACAATCTAAATGATATAGCCCTATGTTTGCCTATGGCCTAGAAAGCTATCGTACTGGTCAAGGATACGTCCGACCTCTCTACCGTCTCCAGTCAGTCTGTCCCGCTACACATAGCGTGGACAAGCACGGACACTTTTACCCTCCGTGCAGTTGCTATTATTGCGTGCCTGGTCTTACCAGCACGCCGGCTGGTGAGTTTGAGTAACCTGGCATATCACGGTTCCTCGTAAGGACCAGCAACCCAATTGCTTGGGGAAAGCCCTCGCTCATTCGTACTAGTTGGCCTCTGGTCTGACACAAATGTGTCTCCCAGTGAGGTTATTTATAGTACTCGGTGTCTTCCCTGTCTGGTGTCTCTCTACTAGCCTAGTGTTAACTCCTTACTCCTGTAAGGTCTTATTGGGGATGCTGACAGGGTCCCCCCCCCTCTCCGCGAAGTGTTACTTCCCCTTTCTTATCTTTGTAACACTTCTTGGTCACAAAAGAAAAATTGGTTGTCCCAATTTTGTCAGATCTCCAATAAGTATCGAACTTTCTAGTTTGGGGATAGAACAATATCTTTTCCCTTCATTCACAGTGTTCTATCTTTTCACTTGGCTGATTTAGTAGCCCATGTCTCAGTATAGTTGGATCTCTAGATATCTCAAGGATTGGTAGTGAACCGGAAACCGTTGTCTTATGACTTATGTCCTGGCTTCTGTCGTTTGACCCTATGTCTTTTGACTTCCACCCATTGACTTCCGTCTTGACCTGTTCCTCCTATTGCCCAAAATGACAACCCACACACTAGTTGACTCTGTTATGAGTACAACACATGAGCACCAAGTGTTCATGTTCCCATCAATATCCCCTCCAACTCTATACACATAGCTCTACTGTTCACCTTCTCGCTTCCGCATGTGAAAAAGCTATGTTCACTGTTACATTTAGGTTTCTGATTATTTATTGTGTCCCCTGAATTTAGAGTTATTGTTCTTTGAATTAATTGGTGTGTGCAACATTTATGTGTTCGTTTTCCTGTTTGTTTGCGTGATTTCTAATAAACTACAATGTACTTAACTCTCTAACATGTGTATGCGTTAGTGTACTAAATGTGTGTGTTCCTTCGAGCGCCGCAAATCGGTTTATTGTGGTTACAAACGTTCGTTATTTTTATTTGTGACCACAACTCCGTTTTCTGAAGCTCAAAGTACGTTCTCTCTATACTCTGCTAAAGTGTTGCTGTAACACATATAAAAACCCTGACAACACATTGGAAACACACATGACACAGACAAGTCAAATAAGACCTTTCCAGTGGTGGGAAAAAATATTTCCGCTGGCTTTCTCTCTCGCACTCTTCCTTTCAATATTTACTTAAGTTTTTGCATTCTCTCCTCGCATTTTCTCTTCTTTCGTTCATCTTTCATACCCTTTCATACTTTTCTTTCAATCAATCATTCTCTCGTCATTAAAATATGTTTCATAGTATTACATACATAAACAATATATATATACATTAAATGATTGGCTGAATTATAACAGTAATCACGCCAAATGACTGTGCGTTTCGTTTGCACGCGTCATGTCTGTACAAAAATATACATCGTTATAAGGATGGTTCGTTACCGATCCTGACATAGTAACTTCCATAATTTTGGTGTGCTGACCTAAATTACCCTCAAGGGAAATAATTTACCACTACTTTCATTTAAGCGAAATGGGTTAATTACCTTAAATGTTTCTTGTGAAAAAGATGATATTAATTCCTAAATGATTGGCATTAGTTTTGAAATGATATATTAACTAAATGGATGTATAAATGATTATGATTATAAGTTAATTAACTAATATAAGATCTAATAATTGTATTTCTATAATGGATGTTTTAATAAATGGGTTGTTAATTAAATGATGGTGATTTCTAACTACGCAAATAAGAAAATAAAGTTATATATGCGGTTACATAATTTGCAATAGAATAAATAATAGAAAATGAAGTTATAGATACTGTAAATAAAATAATAATGTACATATATCACAGTTACATTTCTATATCTAATTACACTAAGTTGACGTCCTCCTCTGCGTTGTGAAGCTAGAGCAAATCTCTTTGTAGACTATCTTAACATAGTTCATTCCGCCAAAGTCTTTAATGCTCTTCTTGAAGGATAGTGTATTAATATAGTTGCCTACCACATCATGTAGGTCCATAGCTAACCCTGTACTGTCATTCGGGGTCTAAGCGTTGATTTAATACATTCTATTCTAGGTCTAGCCTTACTATATTGTGGCGTTGGTTGACATTCTTTCTAGATTCGGGTCTAAGCTGGGTTCGCTGTCCTCTTGGCGTTAGTTCCCATAATCTAAATTACGTGTGTTTCAGCGCATGTTAATTCTGCGTCTGTTCGTTACACTTTTCATAGCACTGTTCTATTCACACAAGTAAAGTATCAGGCGATAGTAACGCACTTACGATATGTCTTACTCACCACACATGGCACTTGGTTATTTAACATTACAGTGTCAATGTTTCTGGTGGTGTATGGTCGCTTCCTTCCTGTAACTCAGGTATTTGAATGGATGAAGGACGACTTAAAATGTCTGCAATCGTATTTAATCTCCCTTTTAAATGTTGGATGGTAAACGTATAATTTTGGAGAATTAAAGCCCACCTGTAAATTCTATTGTTGGTAGGATGTCCAGATTGCATCACAGACAATGGAGAGTTATCGGCTTGGATTACAAACTGTGCTCCTGCCAAAATCGGTGAAAATTTCTCACGCAATAGATCAAACTAAGGCCATTCATTCCTGATGCTGAGTATCTTCCTTCAGCAGGAGTGATGTTGCGATCTACGGGGTGGAACGTCCCGTCGTAGAACTGACCTAGTATTCCAGATCTGGATATGGCACTCATATCTGTGCGTAAGAAATAAGTGAGTTTTGGGTTAGGCATACGAAGGATAGATGGAACGATGAAAAAATGTTTCAATTTCGATACCGCACTAATTAATCGTGCATCTTTTACAAATAACTTAGCCGAAGCTTTTAAGATGTTAGAAAAGACACTGGTGATTTCCCCCAGGTTGGGAATGAATTTACTATAGTAGTTTGGGACCTGTTTCTTGGTCGTTGGCATTGTTATATTTAGAATTTTAGTGACAATACTGTCATCAGTTTTCCATTGGCCCCTGCAGATGGTATGACCCAGGAAGTCAATTTGTTCCATGCCCAACTCTATTTTGGACGGCTTAGCTATGAGTCCACACAATCTCAACCTGTTGAAGACTTGTCGACGTTTCAGTAGGTGTTTTGTCTCGTCTTTCGTCTGACTGCATCTGTTATTTCTATATGTCGAGATATTTGTCGCAGTTACGTTTACTGTAGGAACTGGTAGTTCCATCTCGTCCAATACTGTTGTGCTACCACTTGTGGGTGCTGTTGTCTGGCTAAGTGTGTTTGCGTTGTCGCTGTTGTGTGTCGCCCTACCTAGTGAAGTTGAGTTATGTATGTCTGTCGTCTCATTGCTTGGTGTTGGTGCAATCTGTTCGTCTGTCCGTTGTACTTGTTGTGAAACGTTTGGTTTCAGGATGTTGATATGAAATATCTCTAAGGGTTCTTTTATCGATATTTCATGATCCGCATCTGATATTTTGAGTTCAACGTTGAGAGGCCCTTGGCAACATGTTAGTATCATCAGTTTATCAGTTAGTTGAATCACAGCCTTTTGGTTCGGTTTAAGGTGAATCGTTTTAGTACCCTTGTTTGGATAGTTATGGTTTCCATTACTTGACACCTGCATTAGGGGTCCGGTAATATCGACCGCTATACTCTCAAGTGGTCTAGATGCTATCACTGATTGTTGTACTTCGGCCTTTACATGCCTTTTCTTTCGTACACGATGTTGACACTCAGTACAAGAGCGACAGAAAGATTTTATGTCCGAACAAAATTTCGGCCAGTAAAATTGTGATAGAATTCTGGCTCGCGTTTTATGATAGCCCAAATGTTCAGCAAACGGTGGTGAATGTGCGATTTTTAGCACCTTTTTCCGGTATGTTACAGGTAACACCGTCTGCTGAATTTCATGGTTATTATATGTGTAATAACGCATGAGAATTCCGTTAACCTCTTTAAAGTACCAGGAAGAATTTTTAGAAACTTTCTTTCGCTCACACAACAAGTTACAATACTGTGTGAGTGTTTGGTCGGTGCTTTGTGCCTCGCTCAACTTTTGGCGAGTATTGTTGATATCTGCGCCATTTGGTGTTAGTAGCTGTAGAGTTTTATTTTGTAAGTCAGTATAACTTATTTCTGTATCTGACTTAGTTACAACGTTGACCCTGTGTGTTTCATTCCAGGCTTTTATGTTGTCGTCTGTACATTCTTTCAATGCACCAAGACATCCCAAAATAAGGTCCGTACATGGATTTTAGAGGATAGCGCACGTGAATGTGCCGGTAAGGAACGGGGTATTGATATGTGCTTTTGCCAGTGGATATTTCTCGATTGTACCTGAGAAAGTACGGCATTTGACAAATTCGCCCGTATAATCTTCTGTTCTAGCAAGTTCTCTCCTTAATCCCAGTATAGTACTGCCGCTATCAACTAAGCATTGGCATGGTTTACCATTGACCTGTGCATCGTAGAACTTAAGGTTACTTCTGGAGGCACATGCTGCATTAGCTTCTTCATTTGAACATGATATTACGTGTCCACATTTCAATCTCCCCTCCGCATGAAACTGGTGGCATACTTTGCACGTCTTAAAATTTAAAATATCGGTTACTGATGATACACTTTGACATTCATTCGTTGGCAATACATTGACAAGTTCGGGATCTATGTCACTCTCATCGTCTGATGATGTATCGATGAGGGCTGCGTTGTTTGCCTTCATTTTCTGTCTCCCAAGACACCTATTGCTATAGTGGCCATAACTAGAACAAAAATAACATTTTACAGCACGTTTAAACGATGATCTTCTGCTTTCTTGCTTCTTTAACACTTGTTCTAGGTGTGACGGATATGTGGGGTTCTTATCACCCATCGAATAAGTTGGGTGAAAAAGATTGCAATAAATACATTGAGGTGGTTTCTTATATGGTTTGTCCTTCTTACTATAGTCTTTCTGTTTGTAGGATCTATCAGGGACTCTGTTTGCAAAAGCTGTAATTTCTGTGTCATATGATGTAGTTTTAAATATGTCCCGATTAGAGGAGAAATAAGCTGACTCCCGTTTCTCTAATTGTTGAATGGACTCAATATCTGACTGTTGTAAGAATTTAGCAAAAGGGGTAGGCATTGTAGAAACAACTTTGTCCATTACCATTAGCTCTTCTAGTTTTTCATAGCTGTTACCTACTTTAGCCGCCTTAGTCCATTTTTTAAATGTGCTCTGCACGTTAGAAATGTAGTCTAAGAACGTTTCAGTTGCTTTTGGTTTAATCTGTGAGAATTGAATTTGGTAACCAGTAGCGTCCAAAAGAAAATGTTGCATTATCCTATCGTGTATGTACTGGTAATTGTTTCTAAGATCAGTAGGTATGGATTCTATTACTTTTAAAGGCTCCCCACTCAGGTTCCTCATGTAAATCATTGCCCAATCCTCTAAAGGTATTTTCTGTGTTTTTAGTTGGAACTCTATATTTTCCGTCCATGCGCTGATTGAATCACCTACAGTGTATGGTTTAATGAGGCCTTTGTACTTACTGAATTTGTTCTGTTCTTCTTGGCTTTTTTGTTTGCTAGAGGCTATTTGTATGTTAGAATCTACCTCCATTTCCTTCATCTTTAGTTTAGTTTCTGAATCTACCTGTATTTGCTTTTCTTTGGTGGCCTGCTCTACGTCTAACTGTTTCTGTTTGATAATTTGGTCTAATTCTAATTTTTTCTGGTCTAACTCTAACTGTTTCTGTTTGGTAGCCTGATCGGCCTCTACTAGTTTCTGTTTGGTAGCCTCCTCGATCTCTTTCATTTCTTTTTGATGTTGCCTTTCTAATGCTCTTTCATCTCTGTCAAGAGCAGCTTTTCTTTCTGTTTCTTCTTTCTGTAGAGCTTTTTCTTCTTTATACTTTTGATCTGCCCATTTTTCTAATTTATCGCCAGTGTGGCCCATTGCGATGCCCGCCTGGATACATTCATTTAGTGACGCCATTTTGTGGCGTAATGTTAGTTCAAATGATAATATAATAATATGCACAGAATAGTTTACATAATGTGTTAGTACATGTACATCATTTGCTGGAAAAGAAGATGCATGATTACGTTAGAGCATATCGAAATATTCGGAAAATATACTCATCTAATTTGTTGGACAGTGCGGTACTTGGGATGTTCCACCGCAGTCTTTCCCACTACACACTGGTTTGATTTGCTGACACACGGGCTGCGTTCTGGTTAGTAGAGCAGCAAATATTAAACACACGCTTAAGTTGTAAATACAAGCTCACAATTCATCATATTCTATCAAATATTTCATATTTTATAACGTCGTTACTCTAATTTCCTATTTCATGCGATTGGTGAATGAGAATGTAATAAATAGTGATAGATTGTATTAATGATGAATGATATGATCGTCTGAATGATTGTTAGATGATAAATGAGATGATTAGTCGTATGGCCGTCAATGTCGTCTTGTCTTCGCCGTTTGACTCTGGCGTACCTTCGTTCTAGGCTGCAGTTCGTCGCTACTATATTTATTGATTTCGTAGAATGGTGACATTGATGGCTGTATCACACGCAATGGAATGTACACGGTGGTCACGATGGTAATGTTCACTGATGATCTTATACATTTCAATTGCTTTTAATATAATAACACACTTTCTAAATAATATTGGTAGAATTTCACACTTTACCGATCTAATTTGACTCACTTGTGGTTCACACTCCACAAATTTTGGCAATCGTATAATTCACCACAAGAAAAAATTTAATTTATAGCATGTATCACAATAAATTTGTATTACTTTGCAATATATCACACATAACAAATGTTGAAACGTGCATTGAATTAATTCTGGTACAGAACTTTGTAATATCAATCGATAGTTAGCGTTCGTTTAGTGGTTTATAATACCACTTGCATGTTAGCGTTAACTGTTCGTTGAATATTACTACACCTGCCTGCTATGGCTGTTCAGAAAACATTCACTGAAATCTGTCAGTAATTGTACTGCTGGCGTTCGTTCAATGTGTTCTGACACAAATTCGCAGCTGGCGTTGATTCTTTGACCATTCTGACACCAATTCGCAGTTAGCGTTGGTTCACAACTTCTGACACCAATTCGCTGTTGGCGTTGGTCCACAACTTCTGACACCAATTCGCTGTTGGCGTTGGTCCACAACTTCTGACACCAATTCGAGGTCTAGCCTGTCAGCGACCTGTGCGCTGCAGCTTTCACGACTCCGCTACTTTCGCACTGCACGAAATAACAATTCATGACATTTGCGAAAGGAATGCAATTTATTCAGAGCCGACATGTGAATGGCTCTACAAGCATTAGGTTTCATCATTGTTACACAATATGAATATATCAACGTGATGATAGATGATGCTAGCATTACACAATCTAAATGATATAGCCCTATGTTTGCCTATGGCCTAGAAAGCT